>JAPPVO010000036.1:156134648-156440071 GCA_030407325.1 Camellia japonica | reverse complement strand
AAAAACTATTTTTGCGTGGTCCTACGAAAACATGCCTGGAATTGATTATACAGCATAGGGTCCCTCTTGACTCAAGGTCCGACCTCCTTAGCTCCTTAGCTTTCAAACCTTGATTCGCAGTATTCAATGATCATTCATAGTGTAAGGCTTGCATAGTCGAATTGGAAATAGCCCTTGAACTAGGGGCCATGATGTGATTCAAATGGAGGCAGCCCTTCCACTAGGGGCAATAAGGTCAAATGTGAGTCCAGATTTGAAACAGCCCTTGAACTAGGGGCAAAAGTGTGAGGCTTGCATAGTTGAAATCGAGGTAGCCCTTGAACTAGGGGCAATAAAGTATCACCCTTGAGAGGCTCGCTGGGCCGAAAACCCGAAAGGGCGACCCAGGCAAAAGTTAGAGCACAAAAAAATAAAAAATAAAAAATAAAAGGAAAAATGAAAATGAAAAGCTCGCAAGGTTGAAAACCCGAAAGGGCGGCTTTGGCAAAAGTTAGAGCGTAAAAGGAGAGTGTCAATACCCGAGTGAACCTTAGCCACAACTATGTAGGGCCTGCGATTCAGATTGGAAGCAACCCTTGAACTAGGGGCAAAAAGGTTGGATGTGATTTAGATTTGAAGCAATCCTTGAACTAGGGGCAAAAGGTTGGATGTGATCAAAGAGTTAAAACTGAATCGTTTCCCAATGAAGACCACCAAGAAAGGCCAAAACCAGAATTTGAGAGAATGAATGTTATTATTGAAGGACAGTCGAGTTCCTATCCACTACACTAGGGGTAACACTAGGGGCAAATTCAGACTCAATTAGCCTAGTCCCTACATCATCATATCTACTGGTCAAGTGTAGCAGTCGTTCTTATAGATGGCCTACAGATTTCACAACCAATCAACATGGACAAAGTAAAATGAAAGTAACCCTTGAGAGGCTCGCTGGGCCGAAAACCCGGAAGGGCGACCCAGGCAAAAGTTAGAGTACAAAAAAAAAGAAAAGAATAATAATAATACATAAAAAAAAAGAAGAAAAAAAAAAATGAAATGATGATGAACAAAAGGAGAATGAGAATACTCGAGTGAACCTTGGCCGGAACTACGATGGCCTGATTCCTATCTTGAGGATACGTAGGTAGCTTCATCTTGAAGTTCGGCCCCAATAATTTTTCAATTTATTCATTTCGTCCATGTTTGATTGGTGTATCTATAGTCGACTTCGTTGTCTTATCCGTGTTTGATTGGTGTATCTTCATTCTGCTCAGTTCAATTGGTTCAATTCAACTTGGTTTGGTTCGGTTCGGTTTGGTTCGGCGGTTTGGTTCGGTCCAGTTCTGCTTGGCTTCATTCGGTTCGGGTTGGCTTGGTTCGAATCTCACCTTTGATTATCTGGTTTGGGATTATGCACCCCAATGATTGATTCCATGTTATTTGAGTAGTGGCCATTTGTAAAAATAAGTTTTGATTAATTTGAATGAAGCTGACTAATTTTTCTCGAAAATTGTTCCATTTTTTTTTTCTTTCAAAACTTGGACCATTCTTTGGATTTGAAAAGGGAAAATTTTCAGTGCTCACAGTTTAGCTTACATGATTTGAAACAGAAAATGGATTAAGTATGCTAATCTAACTCTCATGTTGATCAAAACATTGTTACAAAAAAAAAAAAAAAAAAAAAATCAAGAAAAAAATCAATCAAGGCAATGAATTAGGGGCATAGTCGAGTCAGTGATTATATCTTCTCCCCCGCTCGAGTCAACTCGTCAGTGTATATGAGTGTGTATTCATACCAGTCAGTGTATATGAGTGTGTCTTCATATGAGCGTGTATTCGTACCAGTCAGTGTATTTATACCAACCAGGGTATTCATACCAGTCCATGTATATCAGTGTGTCTTCATACCAGTCAGTGTATTTATACCAGTCAGGGTATTCATACCAATCAGTGTATGTTAGTGTGTATTCATACCAGTTAGTATATTTATACCAGTCGGTGTATTTATACCAGTCAGTGTATAGAAGTGTGTTTGGATTATTTTGGCTTCGTTTTTCTTACGTTGAGTCAGTTTTATTTTTCCGTTTTATTTTTTATTCATGTCAGTGTGAATCAATGTCCAATTCAGAGTTCAAATTTCCATCAATCTCAAATTCGCTCAAACAAAAGTATTTTCAAATTCAGAGTGATGTGCCAGTCACGCTATTGAGATACAAAACTGAAATTTTTTATTACAGTCAGGGGAGGACATCCCCGATTACAGAGACTCCAAAAAAAAAAAAAAAAAAAAAAAAAAAACTAACCCAACATATATACAAAAAAAAAAAACAAAAACAGAAAATAAAAATAAAAAAAAAAAACAGAAAATACAGAAAAAAAAAAAAAAAAGGGAGAGACCCAGAAATAAAAAAGACTCCAGAAGCAAAAAAAAAAAAAGAAGAGAAAATACAGAAAAAAAAGAAGAAGAAATAAACCAAAAAAAAAAAAACAAAACAAAACAAAGAAAGAGATATTTTTTTCTTCCTTCTACTCCGGTGACGGCCACGCACTTCACTTACTCGGCTCTTCCGTCGCCGAGCTCTTCCGCTTTTTGTCGCTCTTTTTGTCGTCAATCTTCGAAGACCCTGCTCCAGTGCTTCCACCAAGAACGACCACAGTGTTTCCATCGACAGAGTCGGCTCCCCGCCGACCATCAAAGGCGATGTACGAAGATGCCCCAAATCGGGCCATAGAGGTTGAGTGCCTTTTCAACTCCTTGTTTTCAGCCTTCAGCTCCTTGTTTTCAGCCTTCAAGGCACAAATCTCTACCCGTGCATCTCTGTACATGCACTGGAGAAGAGACAGTTGGGCGTTGACCTGGTATACCTCACACGCCTTGTTTTGCAGACGGTGAGACAGGTTAGTCACCGCGGCCACTGTCTCCATACACGACTTCAACGTGAGGTGGTTAGCATCAATATCAGTTTGAGCAGCCATCACTTGCTCAACTGTTAGGGTGGGAAGACTGGGATGAGTAAGAGCAGGGGCACTTGGCCCAGAAGAGCTCGATGGAGTATTAAGATCTGGAAAGAGAGAGAGGGGGCGAGACGAAGCCATGTGTAAGAGCAGAGAAGGCAGAAATGGCAGAAAAGAAGGGAGTCATAGAGGAATGGCAGAAAATAGATGAGGAAAAATAAAGAGAAGAAAGAAGAGAAGGAGGAGGAAGACGAAAAAGTGATGAAGAAGAAGATAGAAGAGTGATATTTAGGTGGCGACTCTGAAATCTGGCAAAGCAGTCCATTTTTGGCATTTGATTCAAACATCGATTTTCCAAAAACAATTGCCGGATATGGACTCTTTTTGTGTTTCCGCTGTTTCACATTGCACTTGTGAAATCAGATTCAGAACCAACACACAAGTGGAGTCCGAACTGTAAGGGCTATTTCATTCTTCCGAAAGGGGGCGCGAAAAGCCGAGCTACAATTACCTCGGCATCCTGAGGTGATGGAACCTATATCATTTCTTCCATTTAGCACGTCGGCTAAGCTCGCTTCATCATCTATTGCCGAAGTCAGAACTCGTTGACTCAATATGACCAAGACCTATAGTCTGCTTTCATCAATGCCTTATAACCAACGACCAATTTCGTTCAAGTTTCTCAGCCGAAACCATCCTCCTAGCCGAGGTATTTGCTTCATTGAATCAAGAACTCCATGAGTTCCAGCACGCGTATGAGTTGGCACGCACAGTATTTCAACCGTTTTTACCACGCGTCTTTCCCCTACTGGACCGTACCTGATACGCACTGTCAAGTTGCATCACTTTTGTGTGCGCTGTCTGACAAGCACGTCGTCCAAGGCACCATAATTGCCATTTTTCCGTCATTTCATGCTTTTGATCAAAATCAACTCTCTCTCCGTCTTTTCACTTCTGCATCTTCATTCTTGTTCAAACTTTCTCTCTCAAATCCTCCATTGCTGCTTTTGCGATGCTTTCTGCAACCAATTTCACTCTCTCCCTCTGGTGAGGTTTTCGTTGAACCTCTTTGCTTACTACCACCGTCTGACACCGGCATACTTCACATCGGCCTTTTTGTAATCTAAACAATCATTCTTTAATGTTAGGCCGAAGTGCCTTCTTTCCTTTTCTGAATGCATTCTTTAATTTCTTCTTTCAACGTGGTTATATGTGTCTTCTTTTTACTCTTGTATGATTCTATACTTAAAATAATTTGCATGTCTTCAAAATACACCTTAACTGTGCAATCTCCTCAGGGTGTAACACCTCGGTTGTACCCACTAATCGGTTTATCTTAGTCTCGGCTTAACACTTGAAAATATTTTTTACAATATTTTCACAAGTGTTATTTACAACTCGATACTTCACTCTTAGCAAGACTTCTGTCTTCAAATTTCTTCCAAGTCTTGACAACATGGTAATCTCGGCAAGCATGTAGATATTTCTTTCAACATAACATTGGCTTAACTTGTAAATTTTTCTCAAAATTTCAACAAGTGTTAAACCAATCTTCTTTTAACATAACCTTGGTTAACTTCAACTTGTAAACTTAAATTTAAACAAGCGTTAAACGTGACCTCGGTTTAACTTCAACTTGTAAACTTAAATTTCAACAACTGTTAAACATGACCTCGGTTTAACTTTAACTTGTAAACTTAAATTTCAACAAGCGTTAAACACTTCATCGGTTTAACTTCAACTTGTACATTTAAAATTTTAACAAGTGTTAAACACGTCCTCAGTTTAACTTCAACTTGTAAATTTCAATTTCAACAAGTGTTAAACACGTCCTCAGTTTAACTTCAACTTGTAAATTTCAATTTCAACAAGTGTTAAACACGTCATTGGTTTAACTTTAACTTGTAAATTTTAATTTCAACAAGTGTTAAACACATCCTCGGTTTAACTTCAACTTGTAAACTTAAATTTCAACAAGTGTCTAAACCAATCTTAGCTTGTGAAATTCCAACTCCCAAGCATCATTCTTCAGCTCTTTGCCCCCTAATGTGAACTTAAGTTCCACTTGGGTTCTCATTAGGCACGTGGCTTTGACCTCATCACCGATGTAAGATTCGAACAAAGATTGGCCGAGGTTATTAACCTTGGTCTCTTTACTAAGGCACTTAGCTCCAATCTGTGTCTGATTTTGCCGATATGACAAGTCCAGGTTAACCCAACTTAGTTCAACTCTATTATATGCAAGTAAAGTTTCTACTCTGCCATATAATAAGTCTAAGTTATTCATCATGTTTCAATCAGAAACATGGTCATAGGACTGGTCAGTCCTATCGCACAGATTTCAAAAATCAAACTAACACTTTATTATTGCTTCAGCCGTTATGCCCCATTACCGGTAACCTTTCTCAGGCTGTGGTCCCTAACTTTGAACTCTCTTGGGCTGACCTTCTTACTGTAAGCCCTAGCAAGTTGTTGCTGGTATGCCCCCAACCGAATTGCTGTTCTATCGCACGTTGCAGGTGGATTTCAAAGCATTTTCATGCTTTTTACATAGGCTTCAGCTTCCTTTTGCATGTAAGGCTAAAAGAATCCCTACGATATTGCTCTATGGGCAAGGGATCTGCCCCCTGCATGGCTTACACATACTCCTTTGTGGACCTTATATAAAAATTCTTTAACTTAGGCCAAGCTCTTCTTTTCTCGGACTTAATCATCTAGGCCGAGATCTTATCTTCTGGGATCTAGGATCCGAGATCTGGAATCCAGGATCTGCTCACTTAGGTTGAGCTCTTGTCTTCTCGTATCCAGTGTTATCTCGGCTTCGCTTTGGCGAACCATTTCTATTCTCTTGTTTGGACGCCTTTGTCCCCGGCGTGTCCTCCTCGACTCTGGCATACTTTTCTATCCTGGCCATCAGCTCCTCCATGCTTTTCGGCAATATCTTTGCCAGTGATTTTCGAAGCAGGCAGTCATCCTTCAAGCCGTTTTTAAACAACATGACCGCCACCTCTTGGTTGCATCCTGGTATTCGGTTGAATACCTCATAATTCCTTTTGGCATAGGCCCTAAGGCTTTCGTCCTTGCCGATCTTCAAGGCAATTAGGGTGTCCACCCTCAATGTCTGTAGCTTGTTTGTCATGAACCTGGCCACAAACATCTCGGCCAGGCCTTCCCAGGTTTTCACAGTTCCTTTCGGCAACTTGTGAAACCAGTCTGATGCAGTTTCTCCGAAGGATGAGGGGAACACCTTGTAGAGCAACGGCTCATTCCCGGTGTAGAACGCCATCAAGTTCAGGTACAAGCCAACGTGAAAGTTGGGGTCCGACTTACCGTCGTAGATCTGGAATCTCGGCATGCTAAACCTCTTCGGGGTTTCGAATTTGTCCAATTCTACCGAGAACGGCGTTCTCCACTTGACCGGGGAGGTTACCTTGGCATCTTGTTGCTTCCTCTGTAGGTGATCCCCCAGATCTTCTTTGGTCCGTCCAGGAGCTCGGCTATCTCCTGACTTCAGCCTTTTCGGTGCACTACTCCCGGTTTCATTATGGGTCCTTTTGGACTTCCCTCCATTGGTTGCGTCGAAGCACAACTCTTGCCCTTGAACATGCTGATGTTCTTTGGGGTCGGCTTCCTTGGTGCGATGCGTCCTCCCGATTCTTTCCTTCTTGACTCTCCTCGCCCAACCTCCTTGAAGGCCGGTGACAGTGTTTTTCGGTCCTGGTGTGCTGGGGGATTGTAGGGACTGTTTTTCTGTCCCTCTTTTCGGGTATCCTCCTTTGCCGCTGAAATTGGCGTATCTTGTAGTGGGAACGATGGCTGTATGACGTTATTATGCATCATGAAATTGACCACTGTTTGTAGGTCCGCCAATTTGTCCGCCATGGCCTTCATCTCGCCGTCCCTCCGCATGCATCTATCTTTCCATACCTGGAAGTCGTCCTCGTTATAATACCTACTCCGGTCCGATTTCTTCGGTACGCCGCCCTCCTGGCTCACGTTCTTTCCTCCGTGATTCTTATCACGAGTCTCTTCATTAAAGTTGTCTTCTTCGACGTCAAGGTCTACAGGTTTCCCACTCCCATTAGAAGTGTCGTCCCTAACCTTTTTTTTCTGTCCGTCGTTGGCCATCTATTCTTCTTTCTTTCCCACAGACGGCGCCAAATTGTGTGTGTCAATTTCCGACCACACTGCCAACTCATTATTCAGCTGGAGAGCACTGGCAGAATAGATGGCGCCTGATTGACCTGCAACAGAAAGAAGAGATTCTGGCGGTGGTTCGTCCACCCGGGGGCACTCCGACGATCAAGTCAGTTAAATATCTTTCAAGATAATCAATAGTGCTTAACTCACTATACAAAGCATAAAACATACCTTAGATCCATGGGGGTGCCTCCTTTTTATAGCCAACACAATCATAGTCCCAATAGAAGCCTAGCTCTAATGGACCTAGGATTACTGCTAATCTTGGACTCCTAGTAGGATTAGAATAAACTCTCTAAAAGTCTTATCTTTACCCAAACTGAAGTCTTCTCTCATTCTTGGACTCTTGTCCCTTATCCGCTTATCCCGGATTCTAGTATCTTCGCAGATAACCTCGGCCTAGCCGAGATCATCTCAACGTCAAGACCAGGACACGTGCACCCCGGCGGGCACTTCGGTGACACCTCGCCACATGTCGTCATTCAAAATTTATGTCCCCACACAAACCTTTTGGGTATTTTTATTTTTATTTTTTATTTTATTTTTTTTTAAAGAACTTTTCTATGACGTAGTGTAGGTATATGTATAGGACTCACTTTGCACGGTCAACATTTTACATGAGGGAATAATTTTGTTAGCCTCTTGGCCAAACAAAGTGTGTATTGATAGAAAATGGAGATGAAATTTTTTTTCCCCCTCATTTCATAGATACATACTTGTCACATGATTGATTCTGTTAAAAATTTAAACAATATGTAGCAATAGAAGGGGGATATTGACATTTGACTAGAAATGCCGGGATTGATTGTCATAATTTTTTATATAAGGACCAAAGTGGGATTTAGAGCTAAGGGTGTAAATATAATTTACTCTAAACTAATTAGTGTCAAATAACTTATATCACTTAATTGTTCAAAATACGAAGGATTGAGTTATGGTCAGAGAAATGTTACCTTAATTGACCTGTTAGATTTATGATAGCAGTAATATCACAACTTAGCTAATTAATCATGTTTGTACGTGTCTTGACAAGAAAATTCTAAGGCTATATTTGGATTATGCATTTAAGTAGATTTTTAAAATTTTTAAAAAAATTAAGTAAAATCTGAATAAAATATATATTAAATACAGCGCAAATGTGAATGAGACTACATGATAGAACAGACTTTCGGGGGGCATGGAGGAAGCTGCTACGGAGATGGGGTTGATAGGTAAAGGATCAGACGATTAAGAAAATGAATGAAATCATTTTAAACAAAGTTTTTCGTAATTAAACATGTAGTCTACTTCATTAGTCTGAATCAAATTTTAAAAAAAGGAATTATTTTTTAATTAGACTACTTGTATAGCTATTCCTATTTGTATCTATTTTGACAAAAAATCACATGGACAAGTGAAAGGGCTGGGATGGCAAGAATTAAGTCTATTTATTTAATTTAATTTAAGGAAAATTTACCCATAAATCCTATTTTGTGGAAAGTTGAACTATTTAGTCCTAAGAGTTTTCTTATGCACCATTTAGTCCTCTTTTATTTGGTAATGTTTGCTTAGTTAATTTTGGGCCTTTTACAGTTTACAGTAATACCCTTTGTGGGATTCTTTTTTCTAAATAGAGGGTTCGGTGTGTTGGCTGGGGATTTGGTAATGTTAACGTGTGCAAGGGTTTGTTTGACTTGGAGAGGAGTGGTGGATGTTGATTGGGTTGTTCCATTGGTTCACAGTTTTGAGTGATTTTTTTCAATCGCCCTCATTGTGCCGCAACAGGTGAGTCGGTGTGTGGTGTGTTTTGCATGTGTATATGTCATTGCCCATGACGTTGTGGTTGACAGTGTGGTGGGTTGCGATGTTATTTTCCGTGTCATTGTAATTGTGATTGGTGTTTTTGTACGTTTATTTCCCGCATTTTTTAAACGTTTTCTGGCTGTTCACATGGCTTCATGTGGGTACTAATAACATCCACATATGCACAGTTGCTTTTAATTGGTTAGTTTCAGTGCAATGTTGTTGATGTTATTTGGAATTGAATTTTTGTAATATGCACAGTTGCTTTTAATTGGTTAGTTTCGGCATCAATGTTGTTGTTATTATTTGGATTTGAATTTTTTTAATGTATAAGGTAATTTTTAAGGGGGTGAAGTGTGGGTGTGTTGTTTATCTCATGGATTTTACGGTCTGATTTTTTCCACAGTTTGCAACATTAGCAACGAATCGTTGGTGTGTAATGTCAAATGTAATTTTTTTATTCATTCATTGTCGTATGTGTTAGCGAGCTAACGGTTCGATTATGGGTTGCATGACAGGTATGGATGATGTGTTGTTGTTGTGCACTTACGGGCAAACCAATGTTGTTGTTCGGTTGCATCACGCGATGACATTCACACAGCTGGTCGATGCTATTTATGGGAAGTTCGACGACTTGGTATGGGATACGGTGTATATGTTGTGGGATGTCCCCGGGGATAAGAAGTTTAAGGTTGACAGTGATGACAATATCCGAAACATGTTGTGCCTTGCGAAGTCATTTGAGCTGAACCATTTTGATGTTCTTATTCAGATCCGGGATGTTCCGATGGGTGGTAATTACGAGGGTGTGTATTGCAATGAAGGCGAAAAGTCGAATATTGGTGATCGGACGTTCGGTATGGACGATCAGACGGATTTGTTACCACATATTGCCCTAATAAATCAAAGATGTTTCTTGTCTGCTCAATGGGCATTTGGGATTACCCATGTTGGACAATGTTTCATCGGTGGTGCTAATGAATTTCGGGAAATATTATGCAAGTATGCTGTGGAATGCGGGTTTCAATTCAAGTATGTGAAAAATGATTCAGTTCGCATTACAGCAGTGTGTAAGTTTGCAGAGTCCATATCATTGTTGCCATCGAATGAAATTTTATGCGTTAAGAAGTTAGATAGTGTGCACAATTGTGGAGCTATTGTACGAACACATAGAAACCGTGGACGGGGTCCAAATTGGTTTCAAGTGTTGTCTCAGATCTGGTGCGTGATCAGCCACTGACGCGTACTACAGACATTGTGTTTGATTTGAAAAACGACTATGGGTTGGATTTTAGTTACTGGGTTGCATGTTAGGGGTTAAGAAAGCGAGGGTGAAGTGTATAGGGATCATGCTATGTCATTCGACCAACTTAGGTGGTATAGCGATTCTGTTATGGAAAAGAACCCAAATAGTTACATTAACCTTGAATTTCACCAACAAACTGGGAGGTTCGTTCTGTATTTTATATCATTCCGTGCATGTATAAATGGGTTCAATCATTGTCGGCCGTTACTTTTTTTGGATGAGACGTTTTTGAAAGGCAGATTCAAGGGGAATTTGCTAGCTGCTACCCGAAGAACGGCAATAAAGGTGAGGTATCAAAAAATTTTCCTTATTTGTAATCGAAAAAAAATTTAACATTTCTGATCCGATTCTTTTTATGAATCCTTTATACTATATGTAATGCACGCAGGATTACAGATGCACTAACATTTTGCATTCCCATGGTGTGTACTTCAATATGATTGGCCCATTGTTTTTTGCAGGGTTGTTTCCGGTGCCTTCGCAATTGTTGACTCTAAAAATCAACAAATTGGGAGTGGTTTTTATGGCATCTTTAAAAAGTCGTGGGTGATGAGGGTACGTTGACGTTCGTATCTGATCGTTACGTGGGTCCTTTTGCAATCTATGCCAAGTATTTTCCCTTTGGCACATCACGCATTTTGCTTGCTACATCTTCAAATGAATTTGAGAGATCGAATGAAATATGTTAATGCATCGCACAAAGTTGGATTGATACGCAAGCTCCAAGAATGTGCTTATGCGCCTACTATATCATGTTTTAATCAGAAAATAGAGGTGTTAAAGGAGTCCAGCCCAGTTGTGAATGAAAACTTTTTGAAAGACTTGCATCCAACCTACTGGGCTAACGCGTACTTCATGTAAGTTTGATTGTAACCCGGTCCGCATAGTAGTTTAATGGGTTCATTTTTTTCAATTCATTTTATACAGTAACATGCTAGTGGTTTGCTTCTTTTTTTTTTTGGGGAATTCGGGTTGAATTTTGTTTGATCGTTCTATACCTTTCAGGGGCAACATTACGGTGAGATGTGGTCGAGCGCAGCTGAATCACTCAGCAACTAGATATATGAGGCCCGTCATCTTCCAATTACTAGGTTGGTCGATATGGTTAGGAGTCAAATATGGAACAAATGGCAAGCATAGAGTCAGTCAAGGAAATGGGCCAGCGTATTATGCCCGAAAATGGAGAAAAAAATTGGTCACGACGTACAATGACAGTAGGGCTTGGAGTGTCAGCCAGGCTAATGACAACGTTTACGAGGTGCACTCTCACCCATCTATTTTGGTTGATGTGACAAGGCGATCATGTTCATGTTTCCAGTGGCAGCTGAATGGGTTCCCGTGTTCCCATGTTGTTGTCGTTTTTCGTAATAGCGGACGAAATATATATGATTCGATTGAAAGGTACTATCATAGTGACGAATTCCAAGCTTCATATAGCAGAACAATATATCTGATTCCAACTGTTGAGAAACCGGCATTTACGCCCAATGATTTTATGATTGCGCTGCCAAAGGTGAAGCGTCCTCCTGGCAGGCCCAAATGTAAGAGAATTCCATCAAAGGGTGAGGTTGTGCAACGAATTCGTTGTGGTCAGTATGGACAAATTGGTAACCACAATAGGAAAACATCAAGGAGCCGACTTAGTCATGTTACAATATGCTTATTTTTTTTTTGTGAACTAAGGAAGGCCAAGACTGCCAAGACAAATTCGTCCGGCCCAGCTAACCTAATTATGGAGGAAAGGGTGACCCAACGGCTGATCAGTCATGCGATTGCCGATCAAGATATGGCAAGTATGTTTGCAATAGAGGCTGCGATGGCCACGGCCTATGAACGAGGCTTCCATGATGGCCGAAAAGTTGGGATAGACAAGACGAAGGAAAAGCTTGCCGAGGAAGTTTGCCGATATGAGAATCGGGGATTCAAGCATGGGTGGATTAAGGCCCTCCGTGCCGCGGAGGCTCTCCAGGCAGCAGGCATTGACTCGGCGTCGCCGTTATACCAGAGTAACAATTTTCCTTTTGCGACTTACGAAGTTGAAAAGAGCAACGACAAAGGTGACGCCGAATAAAGATGAATCTATTGTAGCGCTTTTAACGCAAGTTGAATGTAAATTTGTAATCTTGATCAATGTAATAAAACGTATTGTTTTAAATGCTAGAATGTTGTTTCTACTACTTACCATTTTTCGTCTATTGCGTCTATGCTCATTAATTATAATACAAATGAAAGAAACGCCGAGTTCCTAGGCATCTTGTCTCAGCTAATCGTGATTTCTATGAATCTGGAGACTTATTCGGCCCAAGCATGCCTTGCACGGAGGGGCGCTCCGAATTCGGAGACTTACATCTCAGCCAATCGTGACATCCATGAAGGGGGCTCCGAATTCAGAGACTTATTCGGCCCAAAAGTGTCTTTCACTGATGGGGCTCCGAGTTCGGAGACATGTCTTGGCCAATCGTGATATCCACGAAGGGCGCTCCAAATTCGGAGACTTATTCGGCCCAAAAGTGTCATTCACTGATGGGGCTTCGAGTTCGGAGACTCATCTTAGCCAATCGTGATATCCACGAAGGGCGCTCTGAACCTGGAGGCTTATTCGGCCCAAAAGTGTCATTCACTGATGGGGCTCCGAATCCGGAGGCTTATATCTTGGCCAATCATGACATCCACGAAGGGCGCTCCGAATTCGGAGACTTGTTCGGCCCAAAAGTGTCATTCACTGATGGGGCTCCGAATCCGGAGGCTTATATCTTGGCCAATCGTGACATCCACGAAGGGCGCTTCAAATTCGGAGACTTGTTCGGCCCAAAAGTGTCATTCACTAATGGAGCTTCGAATCTGGAGGGTTATTCGGCCCAAAAGTGTCATTCACTGATAGGGCTCCGAATCCGGAGGCTTATATCTTGGCCAATCGTGACATCCACGAAGGGTGCTCCGAATTCGGAGACTTGTTCGGCCCAAAAGTGTCACACTGATGGGGCTCCGAATCCGGGGACTTATTCAGCCCAAAAGTGTCATTCACTGATGGGGCTCTGAATCCGGAGGCTTATAACTTGATGAACTGAATTTCATAGTAAGGAAATAAGAGACTTTGTATTACAAGAAATGAAATTTGTACATGGTGAACATTCGAAACAAGTATCATGCCCCACAAGTCGGGTTAATGATAGAATTTATGCAAATGCGTGGAATTCCAAGGGCGTGGCAGACTCCTCCCAGACATGTCTTTGAGCCGATACGCCCCTGTGCCGGCGATTGCCTCAATCTGATAGGGGCCATCCTAGTTGGGACCTAGCTTTCCGTCGGCGGGGTTCTTAGTAGCGGAAAGAACTTTCTTTAGAACCAGTTCTCCGGGTATATAACGTCACTAATGCACACGTTGATTGTTTGATTTAGCGAGCTGCTGCTGATACCGTGCCATAGATGCGAGGGCTCGGTCTCACCGTTCTTCAATAAGAGTTAGATCCAAAGCTAGCATCATGTCGTTATGGCCCAAGTCAAAGACCCTCATTTTTAGAGTGGGTAGGCCGATCTCCAGTGGGATAATGGCTTGAGTTCCAAAGCACAGGGCAAACGGCTTTTCTCCAGTTGATCGCCTTGGTGTAGTGCGATGTGCCCACAATACACTAGGGAGCTCTTCAACCCACTTTCCTTTAGCTTTCTCCAACCGTTTCTTGATGCCGTCCAAAATGGCTTTGTTGGAGGCTTCAACTTGACCATTGTTCTGTGGATAAGCCAGGGTGGAGAAATAGGGCCGAATACCATGCTTGCTGCACAATTCTCGGTAGACGCCGCAATCAAACTGGGTGTCGTTGTTTGAAATAAGTGCTCTTGGAATGCCGAATCGTGTTATGATATTTCTCTATACAAAACGCTTCACATCAGTATCTCGAATGTGCGTTAGTGCCTCCGCTTCGACCCATTTCGTGAAGTAATCTATCGCGACAATCAAAAATCACTTGTTGCCCGGGGCACGAGGTAATGGTCTAACGATATCAAGTCCCCATTGGACGAACGGCCAAGGACTGGTTATGGAGCTTAACTCTTCAGCAGGCAAATGGGTCAAAGGAGAGAACTTCTGGCACTGTTCACATTTCTTGACGTAACACTCGGCATCGGCTCTCATTGTCAGCCAATAATACCCCTGTGTCACAGCTCGATGAGCCAAAGAGCGTCCGCCAGAATGGGCACCACAACTACCTTCATGTATTTCAGTCAGGAGTTCCTCGACTTTATTCGGATGAACGCATTCTAGGTATGGACCAGAAAGGGATTTCTTGTAGAGCTTTCCTTGCGGATCTAAGTAATATCGCAGGGCTTTGTTTCGTAGCTTTTGTGCTTCTTTCTTATCCGTCGGGAGCTGTTCGGAAGATAGGAATGAAGCAATAGGGTCCATCCAACTCGGACTTGATTCTATGACACTGATCTAGACCGACTCTGAAGGGCCAAAGCTCGGCTTATGGATGAATCCTACTTCAATTGTCCGTTTAATCTCTGAGTTGATGGCAGAGGCTAGGCAAGCCAGGGCATCTGCATGTATGTTCTGATCTCGGGTTATTTGGTTCAATTCATGATGGTCGAATTTTGCCAACAAGGAACTCGCCGTTTTCATGTAAGCTGCCATACGGTCGTTTTTGGCCGCGTATTCACCCTTTAACTGATTGATGACTAGCTTTGAGTCACAAAAAATAGGCAGACGCCGAGCACCCAAGAGATGTGCATTCCGTAAGCCGATTAGCAGTGCTTCATATTCGGCCTCATTGTTCGATGCTTCAAAGCCGAGTTTGACTGCTTGCTCGATTATTGCCCCGTCAGGAGCCATGATCACAACGTCGGCCCCGCTGCTACATTGGTTGGATGACCCATCACAGTATAGTTACCAAATGTCCCCAACGTATATCCTCTAATTCGGCTTAGGTTGAATTTGATCGGACTTAAAGTCGGCATGACACCCGGTGAATTTGGCAGCAAAATTGGCGAGCACTTGCCCCTTGATTGAGGTTCTAGGTAAGAACTGGATATCATACTGGTCGAGTTCCAGAGCCCATTTTGAAACGCGTCCTGATGCTTCTGCACTACGGAGTACTGACCGGAGGGGTAGTCCGTTAGTACCCCAATGGTATACCCCTGAAAGTAATGCATCAGTTTTCTTGTTGCCATGACGAGGGCCATGACGAGTTTTTCCAACGGAAGGTAGCGTGTTTCGGCATCAACCATTGCTTTGCTCATATAATAAACTGGCCGCTACTCCCCAAGTTCTTCTTTTAATAGTACGGCGCTGATGGCCCAGCCGGAAACTGCCAGATATAAAATGAGCGGATCACTCGCTAAAGGTGTTGTCAAGAGCGGAACTGACCGGAGGTAAGTCTTCAAACCTTCCAAAGCGGCTTGGCAATCGAGGGTCCATTCAAAAGCTTTATCCTGTTGAAGGGTGTGAAAAAATTACCAGCAACGATCAATGGAACGGCTGATGAATCTGTTGAGCGCGGCGGCCATTCCCATCAGCTTCTGAACCTCTTTGGTCAACTGAGAAGAGTCGAGTTCTAGAATTGCAGTAATTTGCCTTGGGTTGGCTTCGATTCCGCGATGGTTAACAATGTAGCCAAGGAATTTTCCGGATCCGATGCCGAATGCACATTTGGAAGTGTTTAACTTCATTTTATACTTGCTTAAAATGCTCAATGTCTCTTCTAGATCGGCTAGATGGGTTTGCTTTTCTTTGGACTTGACCAGCATATTGTCAATATACACTTCCATCGTTTAAGTTGCTCCTTGAACATGGCAGTGACTAGTCTTTGGTAAGTTGCCCCCGCATTCTTCAGCCCAAAAGGCATAACCTTATAGCAATAGGTTCCTCTTGGGGTGAGGAATGCAGTTTTGTCTTGGTCTTCCGGATGCATGGCAATTTGATGATAGCCTCTGTAGGCATCGAGGAAGCTCATACGTTGATGACGCGCCGTGACATCTACGAGTTGGTCTATTCTGAGGAGGGGAAAACAATCCTTGGGACAAGCTTTATTTAAGTCCGTGAAATCCACACAAACACGCCAAGTCCCATTTTTCTTCTTTACAACCACAGTATTCGACAACCATGTTAGATAGGTGACTTCTCGGATTGCCCCAGCATCAAGCAACCGATCAACTTCTTCAACAACGGCAGCAGTGTGTTTTGCAGCTGACCGCCGACTTTTCTAAATAATCAGCTTACATTTGGGGTCAACATTTAAACGGTGCTGAGAAACAGATGGATCCACCCCCGACATCTCATACGGGGACCACGCAAATATGTCAAGGTTGCTGAGTAAGAAGGTAATTAGCTGTTGCCTGTCGACTTTATTCAGGGAGGCGCCGACCATGAAGACCTGTCAGGATTCCCATCAATTTCAACTCGATCCAGGGCTTCCGTGGCCTTTTCACTTGGGAGCTGCCCAACATCGTTGAGGCTCTCTCGATCTGGCACCTCAATAGAATTCACTTCCAATTCTCTTGGTGTCTTCGCGGCAAGGAGATAACAAGCTTGTGACGATTTCTGGGAACCACGGATTTGTTCAATGCCGCGTTCAGTCGGAAAGCGGAGCAGTTGATGATAGGTGCTTGGCACAACCTGCATGGTTTGCAGCCAAGTTCGTCCCATGGTGAGATTATACGGCGAATGAAGCTTGACAATCAAAAACTCCACATCCACTGATCGGGAGCCCGTTCGAACTGGTAGTGTGATTTTGCCCAACGGGTATTCTGGATTGGCGTTGAAGCCAAATAACGAATAACGGGCCAGAGACAGGTCCAACTCAGTGAAGCCGAGTTTGATGAAGGTCTTGTAGTACATAACTTTCGAAGTACTCCCTTGGTCAATGAGAACCCGTTGAACGGTAAATCTGTTTACGCATAGTTCGATTACCAAGGGATCAATATGGGGGAGCGTTACGCCGACCAAATCGGAATCATCGAAAGAAATACTCGCAGCTTCATGGGGGCATTTTGCCGGTGTGATTTTCTTTTGGAGGTTAGGATGCGACTGAATTGTATGCACAGCGAAAGCCGTCGGCAAGCTGTATATCATATGAATTACGTCGAGTGGTGGTGACTCCTGCCGCAAAGCAACTGTTTTGGTTGAGTTGTCCTTTCGGGCATATTGCTTAAGCCGACCGTCTTGTACCAACTCCTCAAGGTGATCCTTCAACGCATAACAACTGTCGGTATCATGACCATGGTCCTTGTGATATTCGCACCGCTTATCCCGTCTCCTCGTGTTGGGAGGTCCCACCATCTTAGACGGCCATTAAAGAACAGCAAGTGTTGAACCTTAGACATAACCGTACTGATCGCCTCCAGTAACTCCGTGTATTTCTTGTCGGTGTGCCTTGCGCGTCTGCTATCCACTTGAAGCTGCTCATTAGCTCGATGTGAACATTGGTCATTTGATCAGCGCGAATCGCGTCTTCTATCTCGTTTAGCCCGATTCTATGATTCAGGCCTTCGTGGTGGTACAGTGTTTATCGGCTGCACGATTTCAAGCGGGGCCGACTTAGTGGCTTTGTGCCCGGCTTTGACCCGTAGGGCATCGTCTTCTACTTTGCAGTATTCCTCGACTTTTTTCATCAACGACCAGACTGCTTTTGGGGGCCATCTGGTCAAAGAGCTGCGGAGGGCACTGTCAGGATGCAACCTAATCTTGAAGGCTGTAATGGCCATGGTGTCATTGCAGGCATCATTTACTAGATTAAAACATTCCCAATAGCGCGCCGAATATGCACAAAGGGTTTTCCCTAGTTGAATTTGCATTGCCCAAGGAGAATCGGCTTGCTTCGGCTGGACCTCATTAGTGATGAACCTTGCCCTGAAGGATTTTTGGAGTTGGTGGAAGCTCTTGATCGATGTCGGCTTCAGTTTATAATACCATCTGACGGCCAGTGTTCCCAAAGTGCTCGAAAATATTCGACACATGAGGGCCTCGTCGTCTGCATGAAGCGTCATGGCTTGCTTGTAATGGCAAATGTGATCGGTGGGGTCCGATTTTCCATCATACAAGGTGAATGACAGTGCTTTGAACTTTTTAGGTAACACTGCCCTTGCAATCCGTCGTACAAAGGGGTCATGTTGATCCTCTTCATCTGAATCATTTCTTCTTCGCTTTTTTCGTGCACACGGACTTCCCTCAGAAGAACTGGAGATGTCGACTCATCCCTTCCTTGTAAATTCTGGGGATGATGAGTCAGAGCCACTACCACTATCATGTCTTCGAATTCGAGATCGTCGACCATCCTTTCTCAGAGGTTGTCTCGGGTCTTGGTGCGTGGCTTGTTGGGATTTTGCCACCTCCAAGGCCAAATCTTGTCGAAGGCGCTCGTTCTTAGCCATCATGTTTTCCAACCTCTGTTCATTTTTCTTCGCTTGCTCCATAATCGCTTGCATTGTCTCATGTGCTAATGTCGAGGGTGAATCAAAGTTCAAGGCCCTTCTTGCGGTAATATCTCTGGCCCAAGTATGTTGCTTGGAGTGGTTTCATCTTGTGGCATAGGATCGCCAGCGACTACCGGAGGATCTTCCGTCACTCCCGCCATGGATGTGCTTGAGTATTCCCACAAACGGCACCAATTGTGGAGAAGTGGTTCAAAAATACTCTTCGGATCCTGGAGGGGGCTTGTGATCCTCAGCTAGTCACCTGAAAAAGAATGAACACTCCGGTCGGGGGTGCCGAAATTAGCACTCCGACGGATAAGTCAGTATCCACTCTCTTGGTTGCTTCTATTTTAAGTTATACTTACTTGTTCTCACATACATCATGTTAGCTGACACTCTCCTTATTTATAGTCGTCCTTGATGTTGACGGTTGGGCCCACTTTTCTTCCAATGAATAATCCCTCATTCGTCTAATTGTTCGTACTCGGCCGGGTCTACAACTGGTTATTCGGCCTTTATCCCTCCGAGATGGAGCCGTGTAATTCACTTGGTTTCTCTCTTCAATCTATTCGGCCTCCGTGCGTAATAGAATTTATTCGGCCCCCACACCGATACTATTAGATCATATCACGAAATGAAAGTGACACTAAATGGTATGAAGAACTTTATAACTTCTGAATGTATATGTTT
The DNA here is from genome assembly GCA_030407325.1 of Camellia japonica. NCBI lineage: Eukaryota > Viridiplantae > Streptophyta > Magnoliopsida > Ericales > Theaceae > Camellia > Camellia japonica. The sequence continues at coordinate 156,420,759 of JAPPVO010000036.1, read as the reverse complement.
GATAAATACTTCGTTTCGTCATGAATGTTTTCTATAGTATTTTGCTAAGGGTTTAGTAACGCTTTTGACAATGTACTATGCTATGTGTTGATCTATGAAAAGTTTACTGAAGGTTTATGGAACTTTATTCATCAGTGCAAGTATCCGGAAAATATTTTGAACATTGTTTTACTTATTTAAGCTGTGAATCTTTACATTGGGATTATTCACTGGGCTCTAGCTAACTGTTTAATATATGTATGTAGGTGATCGGACACTGGATCAAAGTTAGTAACGCCGACCTAAACTCTCTTTTTGTCAAAGCAACTATTGCGCCTCACTGTGAGGTTCCAAGGCAACACGTGTGAAGGTTTTTGGATGGTTCAGATTCACCCTTTTGAAATCAGTCTTGTGGCAAGAGTGGTCTATGACTTTTGTTTGTACTGTTTTGATTATAGGATTTAATTCCCTAACTTGTGTTTCATTTTGTATATAAGTGTTTATGGACTTAAGTGTTTGTGCATACAAAAATATTTGAAAGTGGGTTTGTACATTTAAGTCCTCACAGCTCGTTGGACGTTATTTTCTATTATTGAATTGGCTTCCGCCAACCTCTTTTATTGTGTTATTGTCATTATTGTTAAGTTGGCCTTTGGTAATAATGGATTACTGGTCAGTTACGACGCTAAACCTATAGGGGCACGAAATGTCAGCACAAACACCTATACACAGGCACAACTCGAGTTAGGTTCGCATCTAAACTCTCATAACTCACAGATATAATAGAGCGAATTAAAAATACAATTAAATGAAGTTTTTTCAAACGAAATTGTCAATTACAAAAATCTAACAAACTTAGTTGTGCGCACACACACACACAACACAACACACAAAAAACCCACTTAATAATAAGATTCTACAAAAAATTGTTGGTAAGGATTGGGCAGATAAGTTAGGGTTGTCAATTGTGCTAGGTCTGGACTTGGGCAGACAATTCGGATTTTGATTCAGATTTGGACAACTCTCAGCAAGGCCATTCTATTCGAACCCAAAAATTATCTTAGTATGCCTAATTCAAATTTTAAAATTTTTATTTCTATTAATAGGGACAACACATATTAAACATTAAAATATTTTTTTTTTCCCTTATGGTACACCGTAATTAATTATACGTATTTTTCTTATTCAAATCTCTTCATCTTCTTCTCCAAGTTTCAAGTATTTTCTCTTTTTCTTCTTCTTCTTCAGTTCGAAACTCCAATCCACCCACCAAAACTCACCATTATCATCAGTGTCATTGTTTTTTTATTATATTGTTACTTGCAAATAAAAAAAAAAATTGAACAAAATCAAACAATGGATAAGAGTAATAATCGAAACAATTTTTTGAAATAACTCATCAAAGAGGAGGTAAGTATTCACATAAATATCAAAATACAGTTATTGATTTCTATGTTTTTTATTATATTAAAGTGAATATTTAGCTTGTGTTTTTGTTATTATTGTTCGGACTTTCAGAACCAAACAATTTCACTTTGTTTGGTTCTGAAAGTCCGAACAAAAATGACAAAAAACAGACTGAATATTCGTCATCCGCCTTCGTTGTTCTCTTTCTCCTTCGCCATCCTCCTTTGCCGGTGTTGCCTTCACTAGTGTTGAATTTCCTGATCGTATTCCAAGTATGTATGTCAACAAAAGAAAGATTTTTTAAAAGTAATTTAAATTTTTGAATTTTTTTTATTTGGATGTATCTCAAAATGGTAATTTGATGGGAAAAAAAAAGATATACTAAGAATAAATTGTCATCTTAAATAATTTAATAAACTATATTAAAAAATTGAACTCAAACATTTTTAAAGGTAAATAAAATCTCCTTTCTCTGCACAATTCAAATTGGGCCTCGGCAACATCTCAACCCAATTTACTACACAAGTTGCACTCCTAATGCAAAGTGTGTCTATGAGAGTGTGAGAGAGAAAGAGAGAGAGAGAGAATTCTGATCAGAGAATTTTATAAGTTTGTGGGTTTACATGATCCTTGAAAATCCCATCTAGAGAAAATGGATTTAAGCCAACTGGGTGTCTTAACTCACGAATCAACTACAAATTCTACTATTTGTGAAACTCTCAGCAGTGGAATCTTCTGTAATTATAAGAAAAATATTAAATATTTATTTAATTTTATTTGAAGTCTAGCTATTATAATTAATTTCTATTACTCCTTATTTTAAATTAAAATAACTACGCGAGTACTTTCGTCAATACGCGCGAAAGTCTTTTTATTTCGACTTGAGATAAGGGAGATAAACTCTCTAGGCTCAATAGGCAACGTTTTTGTGTTAATATTATTAAATAGAGTATTGATGAGTAACTCGAATCTGAGTTTGTCTAAAATCACTTGAATTTTGGCTTGTCGATCATCCAGCATGAAGGTTGTTAATGTATATATTAGATTTAGATTTGTCTCTATCTCCATGTCTCTCTCTCTCTCTCTCTCTCTCTCTCTCTCTCTCTCTCTCCTTCTATACTTATCTAAGTTTGTGTTCAGCCTATAAATACAGGCTCTCCTATTATATTCAATTAATTCAATATACACAGATATACAGTTTTCCTTTTCTTTCAACCATTCTAACATGGTATTAGAGCACATGTCTTAAATCATAGCTCTGCTTTTCTCTTGCTTATTGCCCTACACAGTGGCATTATCAAAGCACAGAGCACAGGGTTCCAGATTACACCATTATTTGATCAACAACACTATTTTGTCATCGTTGTTGACCAAACTTTTACAAATTTTTCATCCTCGTGCTCGGAATTCTCTCCTGGTTACAACGCCACTAGGCCCGTCGCCAAACACCACCAGACGCGCCCTCACACGCTGTTTTTATCATCGGCGCGTCAAATCTTCTGCCGCTACTCTCACACATGCCCTCACGCGCCTTTCAATTGCTGCTCATGTCAGCTTGACGTCAGCCCTTCATGCGCCCTCCGTGTGCCGTCTTGCTACTGTGAGCCGCGCACTGTCTCTGCTATCTTACGCCGCGCCTCCATTCTGCTAACGTGTGTCGCGCCTTTTGTTGACGTCATCCACGCCCTGTTGATATCATCTCTGGCCCTTCTCTTTATTTTGCCTTTTTTTTTTGGTGATTTCGCCCTTTTCTTGGGTATTTTCGACGTTCTGGATTCACTGGTGCACTCTATTTTATCCAGTTCTACTCCGCCATCATTGGTTCTCCTTTGTGATTCATTATTTAATCACCTCATGGCTCATTCAAACAATTATCCTTAGCACGGTTGCTATTCTAGACCCTCTACAATATACAGTTGAGATCAGTCTTCAGTACATTTTGCATCTACTACAGTTGCCTCTAGTACCTCATTCGTTGTTGCCCCGTCACCACCCTACATTCTTCAAGACATTAAAGCTATTGTCAAAAAGGTTATTTCTACCTCTGGTACGCCCTCTACTGTCCTCTCAGTTACTCCAGGTACCTCTTTATGGTATTTTGATTCTGCTCGTTGCAACCATATGACCTTTGACCCTACACTATTTTCTTCCACTACATGTCCTGCTAATTTACCTAGCATTCATATTGCTGATGGTTCTCAAATGCATGTTAGTTGTGTTGGTCATATTTCTACATCTAATGTCTCTCTCACTCACACATATCTGATCCCTAATCTTATCCTTAATCTTATCTCTATTGGTAAACTCTATGATCTTGGCCTCACTGTTATATTTTCTCCAACTGGTTGTGTTGTGCAGGATCCGAAGACGGGATAAACCCTTGGGATAGGTCGTCAATATAGACGTCTATACGAGCTTATCCACCTTCGCATTCCATCATCTAGTCCTTCCAATGTTGAGACTGCTGCTTCTGCTACTATTAGTTCTCCTCTTGCTTTATGGCATTCTCGGTTAGGTCATGTGTCTTTTGGTCGTTTACGCTCTCTCATTTCAAGTGGTCAGTTAGGTGATGTTTCAAATGATAAAGTAGACTGTCTATCTTGTCAACTTGCATATATATATATATGAAACAGATATTTGGGGTAGAAATAAACCAGCGGATAGAGGAAGAGATCACCACAAAGCAATACTGAAAGGAAAACATGGTAGCAGAATGAGTTGAGGTCCAGCGGACAGCCAAGGCAAGGTTGCTACCCGCCGGTAAGACGAAGAACACCAAGAGCTTACATGTTAGAATAGTAGAGAGAGAGAGAGAGAGAGAGAGAGAGAGAGGAAATAATATAAACTATATTATTGAATCAATTGCATTGAATGAATTGTCCTATACAATAGAAGGCCTATATAAATAAGCTGAGAAAGAGTATCCTACTAGAAATCTAACTATGAGAAAGACTATCCTATAAGAGACCTAACTATGGCAATACCTAATATATCTAGGAAATCAATACCTAATATATGTAGGAATATATACCATATATACATTAACATCTCCCCTCAAACTCAAGGAGGATAAATATCTTAAGTTTAGAGAGAGAAACTAAAATACGAAATAAAACTAAATAAAATAAAAGGCAAATAGATTGCAAAATCCGAACGGGAGCACAAGGGCGTTTTGTTAGACCGTTGTAGGAACTGGCTGGAACTAATGCTGGGATAGTTTAAGGTCATGCTGGACCGTAGTAGGAGCTAATCGGAATCAATGTCAGGACAATGTAAAGGGGTCATGCGGGACTAATGTGGGAGCTAATCAAAATCAATGTCAGGACAGTTTAAAGGGGTCATGCCGGACCGATGTAGGAGGTAACCGGAATTAATGTCGAGGCAGTTTAAAGGGGGTCATGTTGGACCGATGTAGAAGCTAACCAGAATCAATGTCGGGATAATTTAAAGGGATCATGCCAAACCATTAGTGACTTTGGATTCTCTTCCAGTGCCTATGATTCTGCTCTATTTATACGCAAGACAAAGCGTGGTGTTCTTCTTCTTCTTCTCTATGTTGATGATATGATCATCACCAAGGATGACACAATGGGTACTTCTAGTCTCAAACAGTTCCTCAGTCGCCAGTTTGAGATGAAAGATTTAGGTTTGCTTAGTTACTTCCCCAGCTTGGAAATTTCTCATGATTTTTCTAGTTACTTTCTCACCCAGGCCAAGTATACCTTTGATCTCTTGGCTCGTGCTGGTCTTACTGATTACAAGACTGCTCCTATCCCAGTTGATCCTCAGACTCGTCTCACACCTCTTGCCGGTCACTTGTTGTTTGATGCTACCTTATATCGTCAGCTAGTTGGCAGTCTTGTTTATCTCACAGTAACTCATCCATACATTGCCGATGCTGTTCACACTGTCAGTCAGTTCATGGCTGCTCCTCGCTCTTCGCACTATGATGATCTGGTTCGCATTTTGCGCTATCTCAAAGGAACTGTGTTTCATGGTCTTCACTACTCCGCACACTCATCTCTACAGCTACACACATTTTCCGATGCAAATTGGGCAGGGAATCCTACTGATTTCCGTTCTACTATAGGATTCTGTTTCTTCTTGGGTGACTCTCTTACTGCCTGGTGTAGTAAGAAGCAAACTCCTGTAGCTCATTCTCGTACTAAGGTTGAGTATCATGCTCTTGCTGACATTACTCAGGAACTTTTATGGCTTCGCTGGCTCCTTGCTGATATGGGTGTTTCTTCTCTTGGTGCCACCTCTCTTTATTGTGACAATTAGAGTGCCATTCAGATTGCTCACAATGATGTCTTCCATGATCGCACCAAACATATTGAGATTGATTGTCATTTCATTCGACAACATGTTACACGTGGCACTGTTCATCTTCTTCCTATTTCTTCTGTTGATCAACCTGCTGATATTTTCCCTATGGCTCATCCCCTTAGTCATTTCAGTGATCTAGTTTCCAAAATCAAGTTGGTTGATGCTTACCTATCTTGAGTTTGAAGGGGGCTGTTAATGTATATATTAGATTTAGATTTATCTCTATCTCCTTGTATCTCTATCTCTCTCTATCTCTATCTCCTTCTATACTTATCTAAGTTTGTGTTCAGCCTATAAATACAAGCTCTCCTATTGTATTCAATTAATTCAATATACACAGATATACAGTTTTCCTTTTCTTTCAACCATTATAACAAAGGTGAAAGCCGTAGTTGACAAGGGTGACAACCGCGGTAGACAAGTGTTTCACCGATTGTTTGAGTGGTCATCCGGGTGGTCGACCAAAAAGCACAAATTCAAAATTTTGGATAAACTCAAATTTGAGTTACCAATCATTTTTGTATTAAATAATAGGATTAATTATAAAAAAACCTCAAGTTTTCACTCGTTTTTCACTTTAAATTCCAATTTTTCAATTTCAACAAATTAAACTTTGGAGTTCTATCCATATTTCAATGTGCCCCCATCCATCTCTATTTGTGTAAGGTAACTGAGAATCGTTTTACAATTTAAAGTGAAAAACGCGTGAAACCTTGAGGTTTTTTTTGTTATTAATTCTAATTTTTTTTGTTTGTTTGTGTGTATAAATAACTTACATATCTTATTGTATATGTACATGTGTGCTTGTATATATGATGAATTTTTTTATTCAAATTTTGTCTCTTCTGATGATAATTTTTATCTCGTCCCTATTTTGGTGACTATGTGGGAAGGTACAAAATCAAAATTATTATATTTATATATTTATAATAATTTATTATGTTATTTATTATTAGTATTTTAATTAAACGGATTTAATGGATCTTATTACTTATGTCTGTTGTTAATACCGTATATCAATTTGATTATATATTGATTGCACTTGTTACCGATTTTTGAAATTTATCTTTTCCTTTATTTGCCAGGCATGAATTAACTTAATAAAATTAGACTGAAGTTAACTTAGATTTCGTTTGACATGCAATAGTTTTAATTTAAAAATTAAAAAATTACTAAAAAAATCAAAAAAAACCTATAACTTATATTTAAAAGTTAAAGATTTCATTTTCTCTTTAGTTTTTGCATATCTTTTTGTAAAAACCAAAATATCATTCCAAACATACTAATCTTTTTACTTCACATTTTAATTAAAAAATAAAAAAAAAAATTATTTAAATAATCTACGCCCAAACCAAGCCTTCATAGAAGAAACCAATATAAATCCATTCACACTTGGCACATCATCGCCTTCCTTTGCATGCTTTTATATATGGTTGTGGTTTATGGTGAGCGTGTTATTTTGCTCACCCGTCCATCCATCCATCTCTCTCTCTCTCTCTCTCTCTCTCTCTCTCTCTATATATATATATAAATAAAAAAAAAGATTTTTAGTGAGAAGAATTAAGAGAGGTCTAAGTATTTAATCTAATTTTCTTGATTTTTCAATTTAAAAAAATAATTAATAAATCACACACTAATATGACTCTGAGCTCTGTCAAAGAGGGGCAACTATAAACACCCCATTTTTAAATGCCCTTAAGACTTGGGGGCCTCAGGTTGATTGTTCAAGGATGAAGGCAGGATGAAAGTTGTGTAATGCAAAGGTTCAATTTCTTCGACAAGGAGAGCGTCAAATCCCAACCTCACAACCCATTTTTGGACCAAAATGATTTTTACCAAAATGATATTAGACCTTAAAACCCTCTCTTTCAAAATATTTTTGGAAAAAATTTCTACGATGTTCCGATGCTCGCATTTCATTAAATGCTGTGTTTTTTCGGTAAATCGAGCAAGGACAAAGTGAAAATTTATTTAAGAGAGGTGAACTCTTTTAAAAATCTTTTAAAACACTTTATTTAGAGGTTTGGAGTTGAAGAAAATGGGAGAGGGAGGAAGAAAACTAGTTGAGGAGAAGTTGGGCATGAATCCGGTTAGGACCAAACTAAGCAGTCTTCACTAAAATGAGCATATCTTCTTGCACACTTTGAAGTTTTATGTGACACTACACCATTGGAAAGAAGACTTCCAGGGCTTCAATTTAGACTCAAGAATGACCTGCAAATGAGCCCAGATGAAGGAGATATGCCCATTTGAAGTTGGACTTAGAGAGTAGATTTTTCTGGCCAACCAGAGGTGGAGGTTGCTGGCCATGGATGGGCTTTGTCGGCCATGGTCCGGTCATGAATGGCCTTGCTAGCCATGTGCCGTCTAGGAGTGATCCTTTCCGGCCAGAAATGATCCTTGCTGGCCATCAATGATGCATTGCCGGCCATTGGTTTCAAAAATCAGTTTTTGTGCAGATATTTACCTCCAGTTGTTTCCAGCTGTCCATTTGATGATATTTTCGACCTGGAGTCATATTTTTCGATATATAGAGGGCCTTCTCTATTGTTTGAAAGGTTAGAACATTTAAAGGTTGGAAAAATTTTGAGAGCCTCTCTCTCTACAATTCTCTCTCTCTTGCCCTTTTGTGCATACAAGTAGAGATACACTTCTCCTTTGCTTATCCATCCTTGACCAAAGTTGGTTATCTTTGAGTTGAGGTTCTAGGAGGTCTTCCTGGAGCTCTTGAAAGTGATTTTGCTTGGTTTTGTTGCCTAAAATTGTGTTGTGCTTCAAGAGGTATAAGACTCACCTTTTAAACTTGTTTTGCATAACTTGTTTCAACATCTTTTTGTACTATTTTTGGCCTGGTTTTCAACTACAAAAACCTTTATTTTTTAGTCCTAAAAATGGTGGTTTGAGCCTTTGTGAGTTAGGGGGTTGTCTTCCCTTTTGGCTCTTTAGCTTGTTAAGCTTTTTGTGCTATCTTTCATCACCTTCAAATCAAAATTTTTGGGCCTTTTTACCACTAAAACTCAAAGGTTTTTAGTGACAAAAACCTTCTTTTGAAGTCCAAAATTGAAGGATTAGCCTCCCCTCCTTGTGTTTTGCTTGCATGCCTAGTTAGCTTTATATGTTAGCATGTTTTTCTAGCTTAACTTAGTTCAAGTCCAGCATGTCTTAGCCTCTAAAATAACCTGTTTTTGCTCTGTTTTAGGATGGTTAGTTTTTTTTAGTCTTGCTTTGCATAATTGTAGTGCAACCCCATGCATTAGCTTAATGTTTTAGCTTTTTCTGGCTTACGTCCAGCATGTTTTCCAACTGATTTTGGGCTATAAAAACTCTGTGTTTTTTGGGTTGAAGCTTCAGTCCTAAGGCCATTAGAGGTTGAGGGGTTGATAGCCCTTCTTTGTATCTTGTTTTGGAGGCCTTTGCCCTTGTGTTTCCCACGCTTGCATCATCTTTTTCAGAGCTTTTAAACACTGATTTTTAGAGCTATTTCAGTGGCTAAAATCATGTTTTGAAGTTCAAAATGGAGGGGGTTGCCTCCCCTCCTTGTGTTTTGTTTACTAGCTTAACATGCTCCATGTTTTAGCTTATTTTTCTAGCTTTTGTTAGCTTAATTGCAGCATGCTTTAGACTATGTTTAGGGCTATTTTGCCTCTTATTTTGGTCATTTGTTTCATTTGAGCCTTGCATGGCATGGTTGTAGTGTTAATTCCTTCACTAGCTTAGTGTTTTAAGGCTTTAACTAGCATTGGTATGAGTTGGTTGCATGTTTTTAGTGCTTTTATAACTCATTTTCAGCATATACAATCTCTGCAACCTCCCTCATTTCTTCACTTTTTCATTTGTTTTGAGGCTTGTTTCAACCTTAGGGTTGTTTAAGCTTGAGGTTGAGGTTCATACTTAATGGTTTAATTCTCCTTTGAGGGTTCATTACAACCGGCATAAAGCTTTCCTCATGCCTTGAACTACCCCTTGGTCGACACTTCTTTCGCTTTAGAAGACACTCACCAATGGACAAATCAATTAAAGAATGGTTTTGGTAATTAAAATGTGTAAACAAAACCGACAAGTAAAAGAGGCAAGATAAGCATTCTTTGTGTTGCAATGCGTGTGTTTAGATCGGACGTTAATTTGAACACAAGGCAATTGGGACATTTCATACTCAATAGTGATGAAATGTGCCATTTTCCTTGGTCTCCATTGCCCTTGATCACACATGATAGGGTGATGGTCTTGAGTCTTGTTGTTTTGCATACAATCAAATTGTACTCCTTGGTTCTTTGGCCATCATGCATTGAAAATGCTTGGTTGGTGGTCTTGGAGCCAAGAGTACCACTCTTTGGTGATGTTTTGACGATAAGGAGTGGTACACAGTATGTACAACCTGTGAAGCTACTTCTTTCCTGCTCTGTGTTGTGCTCTGTTATAGTATAATGAAGTTGTTCATCAGTGGCCGGCAGGCCATACACTGATGGCCGACAGCCTTTCACTAATGACCGGCAGTGCGCTTTTGTAGCAGGCACATGGCCGACAGTCTCCATTAGTGGCCGGCCAGCCACTGATGTACTCTTAGAACAGTGCCCTTTCAGCATACCAAAATTCAACTGTGCAAACAGAGGCAGTCAGCAGCCAAGCAGTGGCATTTCGGGTGGAAAACAAGAGCGCGCATGTGCATTTGATGCGTCTCAAGTTTAACTAGTTGGAACAGCATGCCTATTGTTATTTTTGAGCTGGTTTTGTACCTAGTTAATTTAGATTAATTAATTAGCGCAATATGTATTTGATAATCTTAGATTAGTTAATTGATTGTTGTAATAATTAAGTAGCTTAGCTTGGCTATTTCTTTATTTTGTTTTGTATTAATTAGCTTAGCTTAGCTTAGCTTAGCTAATTATTCATTCGGGCCCTCCTTTGCGAGGGCATAATGTTGTAATAAGTGTGTGTACGTGTGTGCATATCTTCCAACCCCACGTCTTTCTCCCTTTTATTTAATCGCTTTTGATGGTTAGATTAAGGACATGTTTTGATTAGCATACCTTATGCTTGCATGTTTGCATCCATTCATTCGTATTACATGCACCGAGGCTCAGTGCATCATTCAAACCGCATTGCAATTTCAAATACTTCTTTGAATACATGTTTAATCGCATGTTGCTCAAATTAATTCATATGCCATATTAGTAGCCAAGCCTATTAATTTCATATTGCATGTGTTGCATTAGGCATTTTGTATAGTTAAGTTCATGCATTTTTCTAACTAGCTTTTTGTTTTGGCTTGGAGTACTCAGTGAGTTTTATGTTTTAGCATACATGCATGAGTGTGATTGCCATATTGCCATGTTTTGCATGCTTGCCACGAGGCTATATGCTTATTTGCTAAACTGCATGAATGCCTGTGGATGAAGGCTTGTTGTTTGAATTGGAACGATTCAACGTAATGTAACTTTTAAGCCCACTTTGTTGTGGCAAATCATGTTTTAAGCCCATTGTGTTTTGTGGCAAATCCGCATTTTTAAGCCCACTTGAGGGTGGCAAATTCAAACCATTTTCGAAAAATAAACATGAGTTGAATTGTTCCAAGTCTTGTGACTAGTCTATACTTTCTTGGGTGTGTCACGTAGTAAAGTTAGCCTAATAACCAGACTAAGAACACATAATGTTTATAAAACATCATATCATAATTAGTAGAGGCCAATCTTTTGATTGGGCAAGCGAGGGTCCTTATTTCAGGACCTTCCCCTCTCGTACCCAAGTTCCCGAGCCGAGGCAACTTTGGTGATGACGGACACGTGGCCTTTCACACGAGTTAGGGTTTCCTAAATTTCCCAAAAACAAAATATTTAGGTGGCGACTCTATATCTGGCAAAACAGTCCGATTTTGGCATTTTTTATCCTAAAATCAATTTTCCAAAACGATTTGCCGGATTTGGACTCTTTGGTGATTATCAGTTTCACATTGCACTTGTGAGACTAGATTCAGAACCACGGGAGTTCGAACTGTGAGGCTTTCTTTTCAAACCCTTAGCAAAAAGAAATAAAGCAAAAGGAAAGGAAAAATTAAAAACTGCACAACACCTCAACTCAGATATGAAACACACACAGATGTAATTAAAGTTGTAGGACTGTACTCAACACTGAATTCTACCCCGAAAACTAATACCCAACTTGCAACTGATACGCACGTTCCTGTACAGTTTCACTGTAAAGCACCTACCAGGTAAGTGAGAGCCAAAAATCCCCTATGAGGGGGTAAGGTTACCTTGTCCTAGTTTCGTCAAGAACTAGGGTTCACTATTCAAACAAAGCGGTTTCACACAATCCTATATTCGGGTAAGCATCATGTCCTAGTTTGGAACAGTCTCTATGGCTTTCGATGTGCAACTAGGCCAAATGGTCAAAAGGGGTACCTCGGCAAGACTACCTAATATACCTCTCACACCTAACACCGAAAAGTGAAAGACGGATCAAACGGTACAGCGGTAATCCAGATCCAAGGGTTGTGTTCTCATCATGGCAGAGCTCGTGACCGGTTAGCCTTTTGGCAAGCTTTTCGGGCCAGCCTCCAGCAAACCGTCCAAGAATAGTAAATGGCAAACACAGTGACTTAAACGCACCAATACAAATGCAATGCAAAGAAGTATATAAGTGTAGATAAAATGGTCATATCATGAGTTCGAGTCAAGTTCTCTAAAATCTCCAGCAAAGTCGCCAGAAATTGTAGCTCGGCTTTTTTGCGTCCCCTTTCGGAAGTTTGAAAGAATCCCTACTATTCGGACTCTTACGGTTCTGAATCTAATCTCACAAGTGCAGTGTGAAATAGATAAATACAAAGAGTCCAAATCCGGCAAATCTTTTTGAAAAATCAATTTTGAATCAAAAATACCAAAAATTGATTGCTTTGCCAGATACAAAGTCACCACCTAAATATTTTATTTTGGGGAAATTTAGGAAACCCATGACTCATGCCAAAGGCCACATATCTGTCATCACCAAGATTGTCTCGGCTCAGGAACTTAGGTACGAGAGGGGAAGGTCATGAATTAAGCACCCCCGCTAACACCGATCAAAGATCGACATCTACTAATCATGATATGATTTTTATCAGCATTATATGCTCTTGTTCCGGTTTATTAGGCTAGCATTTATTATGTGATGCGCGCACACAAGGTATAGACTAGTTTGACCGAATTTGAACAATTCAATTTCATGTTTGTTTTTCGAAAAGGGTTTGATTTTGCCACTTAACAAAGTGGGCTTAAAGTTCATGAATTTGCCACTTGACAAAATGGGCTTAAACGTACATTCATTGAATCATTCCAATTCAAGCAACAAGCCTTCATCCACAGGCACTCAAACAGTTTAACAAGTAAGCATTTAGCCTCATGGCAAGCATGCTAGTCGTGGCAATCACTCACACTCATGCAAGTATGCTAAAGCACTAAAAAAAACTCACATAGTACTCCAAGCTAAGATAAAACAAAAGAGTTAGAAAAATATGCATGATACCTAATTATACAAGATGGCTAATGCAACGCATGCAACAATGCAACTAAAATAGGCTTGGCTACTTAACATATTATTTGCAACAATTTCATAGCATGTGTTTAAACACGTATTCAACGAGGTATTAAACGACAATGCAAGTTTGAATGATGAACCGAGCCTTGATGTATGCAAGACAAATGAATTGATGAAAACATGCGATATGCTAATTGAAACGTGATGCCCTTAATCTAACCATCAAAAGCGGATAAATAAAAAGAAGAAAGACGTGGGGTTGGAAGACATACACATTATTACAACATTGATGCCCTCGCGCAGGAGGGTCCAAATGAATAAAAGTTAAGTTACACTACTTAACTAGTTATTACAAACCGAATGAAATAAATTAACTAACTAACTATTCTAAGCTAATTAATTAATTATTACGACAAATTAATTAACTATTCTAGTTAACTAATTAAGCAATTACAACAACAAACGAACTAATTAATTATGTACAAGAAATTAACTAATTACAACTATGAAATACTATGCTAAACTAGCTATTCCACCTCGAGAAATGAGGAATTCACAAGGATGTAAGGTTTTTCACCCGAAAACAGCTACTGTCTTGCTACTGTATGCCTCTGTTGCACAACACTTACACTATTTTCCTTCTCCAAATCAACTCTGCTCTGCTTCAAAAGCATACTGCTGAATTTTTCACTGGTGGCTGGCAGGCCAGAAGTGGTGGCCGACCGGCCACCAATAGAGGGTTGTTGTCCAACACTGATGGCATGTCGGCCAAAAACAATGGACGGCTGGCCACTGATGATGCACCATTTCCTACTGCAACAGAGAGAAAACAAAGCAAAGAGAGGGTATTCTCACAGGTTGTTTGTACTGTGTATGTCTCCTTATCATCAAAACAAGCTCAAAGGAGTGATACACTCGGTTCAAAGACCATCAATCAAGCAATTTCATTGCATAATGACTAAAGACCTAAGGTGTACAAGTTTAATCAATGCACAAACAAGACTCACAACCATCACCCTATTATGCATGATGAAGGGCAATGGTGACCTAGGAAACTTGGTACATTTCATCACTTTGAGTATGAAATGCCCCAATAGTCCTTGTGTTCAATTAACGTCCCATTGAACACATCGAAACACAATCAAATTCTTATCTTTGCACAATTTTAATTTTAACTTTTAGTCACTCATTTTAATTACCCTTCCATTCTTCAACCAATTAAGTCCATTGGTGAGTTAAGTCCTCTAAAAGAGAAGGAAATGTCAAACAAGGGGTAGTTTAAGGCAAGAAAGAGGTGTCATGCCATTGATAATGAACCCCCAAAAGAGGATTAAACCATTAAGCATGGACCTCAATCTCAAGCTTAAACAATCCTAAGGTTGAAACAACCTTCATAGCAAACAAAGAGTCAAAAAGTGAGAGAGGTTGCAGAGATTATGCTTGCTGAAATTAAGTGAGAAAAGCACTAAAACAATGCAATCAACTCAAACAAGTGGTGTTTGAAGGTCTAAAACACCAAGCTTGTGAGGACACTTACTAGAAGCATGCAAAACAAGACTAAAATGCATCAACCAGCCAAAAATAAAGGCAAAACAATCTAAAATACAGCCTAAAACATAATAGAATTAAACTACAGAAGGCTAGAAAAATTAGCTAACACATAGAGCTAACTAGGTTAGCAAACAAGGCACAAGGAGGGGAGGCTAACCCCTCCAAATTTGGATTTCAACACATGACTTTCACCACTGAAAATACTCTGAAATTCAATGTCGAAAAGCCCAAAAAAAGATGATTTGAAAGTGGGAAACAAATGTGGAAAGGCCTTACAAACAAGGAAGAAAGAAGGGTGAACCACCCCCTACCTTTAAATGGCCTAAAACACCCAATTTTAGCCCACAAAAATAGAGTTTTATAGCCCAAAAACAGCCCAAAATTAGTGGGAAAAGATAAGAAAAATAAGTATGCAAAGCATGTTTAAAAGGCAAGTATTATATCTCTTGAAGCAAAGATTAATTTTAGGCAACAATTCAAGCCAAAACCAACTTCAAGAGCTCCAAGAAGGCCTCAAGGAACCTCAGCCCAAAGGTGATCAACTTTGATTAAGGAGGTGTAGGCAAAAGTATAGTGTATGTAGGCTAATGTGCACAAACTTGCAAGAGAGAGAGAGAGAGAAATATAAAGAGAGAGATAATTTTTGCTCCAAAAATTCTAACCTTCAAAATTGGGGGAGGAGACCCCCTACATCTAGAAAAACATGCATTTGGTTGAGATATATCCCTCCATACATGTGTAGTGAGATGCAGCCAATTGTGCCAACAGCTGGCACAGTTGTCAACAAAATATCTGAAAAAAGATACTGATGGCCGGCATGCCACACCATTGGCCAGCAAGGCACAAAGGTGGCTGGCAGCCCACCAGAGGAAACCTGTGGGTCCCAGGGTCTTGAGGTTTGAAGCACTAGAGGTTTGGTCCAAAACAAGGCATAGAATGGATAGGGTTTAAAGGCTCAAAGACAAGGCATTCCGCCAAGGACTTCAGGCACTAAAACAAGCACATGCAGTCATAATCATCGGGTGCACAAGTGATAACGTCCAAGTCTTGAGGAGGGTCAAAAATGGGGTGTCTACACCGTCATAACCAAAGTTGTCTCAGCTCTGGAACTTAGGTATGAGAGGGAAATGTCATGAATTGAGCACTCCACTCACCCGATCAAAGATCGGCCTCTACTAATCATGATGTGAATTTTATGGACATTATATGCTCATGTTCTGATTATTAATATACTAAACATTACTATGTGAAGCAAACAAGTATAGACCACGTCACTTACTTCGGAATGCTTTGATTTCATGCATTTTTTAAAAAGAGTTTTGAATATGTGCAACTTAAAAGAAAAGTTAGCTCATATGTACAATAATCAAAGTTATTCCAACTTAAACGAAATAGCCTTCATCTATAGGCATTCAAAGAGGTATTTCAAAGAAACATTCATGGTAGTATGCTTGACATGGCAACACAAATACACATGTAATATGCTAAAGCAAAAATGTTCACCTAGTACTCCGAGGAAAGCCAAAGAAAAGAAAATAATTAGAAAAATGCATGACCCTAACAATGTACATGACTAATGCAGCACATACAAAATGCAACTACTAAATTCGGCTACTAATAGGACATGTGAAGCAACTCAAAGCATGAGGTAGCACACATAATCATTTAGGAATGGGTAAGAGCATTATGCATGATAAGCCAAATTTAATGTATGCAAAAATAGATACAAAGTATGGTAATGATATGAAACGAAACATGATATGATATACAACCACGGTAAGAATGTAAATAAAAGGCAAAAAGAAATGGAGGTTGGAAGACATACATCACATATTACAAATTTGCCCTCACACATAAGGGTCCGAATTATTACAAACACCGAATGAATGAACTAACTAAATAATTATTACAAAATACAAATATTAAAGCTACTAGTTTAATGGACTAGAATGAGAGACGGGGAATCACATGCACACAAGCAAGAACATCCTCCGAAAACCCCCACTGCTCACTATCAGAAGTTGCTCTGTTCACATTCTGAAAATGACTCTATTTTGGGCCTCAGGATCTACTCTGTTTCACTGAAAAAGCACCACAACCGTACAAAAAAGTGGGTCAACCGGCCTTGAAAAATGGTCGGCCGCACAAAGAGTTAGTCGGCTAACGATTGATTCTAGGAGGATCTGTTGCAATCAGAACTGGAACAAAGCAAAATAGGGGGTTTCCAAAAGATTTTCATCATTCCTTCTCTCTTCTATCATGAAAAATTCTCAAGGAAACAATAGGTTCGCTTCACAAATCATCAAACATCCCAAGGGGATTTAAATGATGATTAGTGAAGCAACGGGATGGCAATTAATGGATACAAAGCTAAATAAAACTGAAATCGAGCATATGGCCAAAACCTACTGAATCTCATGGAAAACAAGAGCAAGTAAATACTCAAGCTTAGAGAGAATAGGTTTAGAATGAGCCATTCTTTGAGGCAAAGCTCATGCACAAGAGGTTCCATCATTAAGAAAACCAAAGAGACTCTCCTTCCTGCTCATGGAAGATGGTTTGAAACCTCCATTTCCATGTTTCAAAGGAACTAGAAGAGAGTCTCTAATGGTCTTGATGAAAGAGTTCTCATGTAGCTTTGAAACAAAAGCAAAACGAAACTAAGTAAAAGCAAGAAATGAAAGCTATGGAGAGATGATTGCAAGCTCATCTTTCTACTCATAGAACATGGATGAAACATTCATTTCCATGCTACAAAGAAGGAACTAGAAGAGAGCTTTACAATATCTTCCAAGAAGAGAGATATGAGATAACAAACAAACTATCTATATCAGCTTTAAACACATATATACAATTCATTAAAAAAAAAAAAAATAGTACTGAAATGAAAGAAAAGAAGCAAAAACATGAAGAACAACACTAGAGAACAAGCCAATGGAATGGTGGCTAACCTATCCACCTTCAGTAAGGTTTAAATCACATGTTTATGCCTAAGAAACACTCTGAAATCAGTATTAAAGACAAGGAAAAGAGAGAAAAAAGGTGGTAAAAAGTTGAAAGTTCACCTCTTAGAAGAGAGGATGATCTTCTTAGTTCACAAACCACAATCTAAACACTCTGAAGTATCTGAAATTGTGTTCAAAGGTTCAGGAAAAAGCTTCATGTTTGAGCTTTAATGGTGTATGTATATTGTATCTATATTCAAGAGGGTAGAGGAAAGCTTTGAGGGAACTCTAGGTGTGATAACCTAACTCGTAATATACTTAATTGTGCATGTGATTATGTGTTTCATATGAATTTGTATGTTTAATTATGTGAGTTATTATGTAATTTATTGATGGAGATTTTGAGTGTGATCTGAAATTGAAGACCTTAATGGCTTGGGAAACTAATAAGATTGATGTTGGAAATGAATTTAATTTAATCTTTGGAGCCTTATTGGGAAATTGATCAAAAATCTGATTTAGTTAATAAATTTAATTATACTTAATTGGGCCTTAATGGAAGTCAAATTAGACTAATTAAATTATGTGGAATTTATGATTAGTTGTAATTAATTTGATTATGTGTTAATTAAGATTATAAAGACTACGTGTTATTTAATTAAGATAATCTTAATCATAGATTAAATTAGAAGAATCTAGAATTGTGAGTGTGTGTGGCTATGCTGAGAAATGTGATTGTGTGTACATGTATAAGTGATGTGCTGGAAGCTTCAAACAATGTTCTCATGTGCAATGTGTTGTCAACAAGAGAAGTGTGTGTGTGTGTGTGTGGCTATGCTGAGAAATGTGATTGTGTGTACATGTATAAGTGATGTGTTGGAAGCTTCAAACAATGTTCTCATATGCAATGTGTTGTCAACAAGAGAAGTGTGTGTGTGTGTGTGTGTGTTGTGCTAGAGCCTTGAGCTCATTTGGGACTTGTGCTGAGAAATCAACGCTAGAGAAAGGGAGAGAGAACAACCAATGGAAAGAGAGAGAGAGAGAGAGAGAGAGAGAGAGAGAGAGAGAAACAAAGCTTTTAGAGAGAAAAAGCTCAACACTTATGGAGTTTGAAGACAAATTGAAGAAGTCAAGAAGGAAATTGCCTCTAATCTTTGAAATTGAAGCCCTAGGTAAGAGATTTGTGCTCAAATCTTGTAAGAAACCCTCCATAATTCATGAATCAAGAGAATTGTTGAGCTAATTCCATGGTTTTTGTAGGAAAATGGGTTTGAGCAAATAAGTTGAGTTTTGAACGAAAAATTAAGCTTTATGCATGTTTCTGCAAAATAATATGTAATTCCTCCATTGTGCTTTTTATTTTGAAGTTCTTCATGCATAAGAAGCTTATATTCTCCATGTTTTCAGAAAAATCCATGGATTCATGTCTTTAATTTCATGTTTTAATTTTAAAGAAAAAAGGAAAAGGAGGTTGGGGAAAATCTTTGCATGCATGAGTTTTTAACGTTTTGTTTTTAATTTTTTAAAGTTCTTGCATGTATGAAAGCTTTTAATTTACATATGCTCTCAGGAAGATTCATGGCTCACATGCCTAAATTTATGATTTGAAACTCAAGGGAGAAAGAATTTGAAATTTCTTACACACATGAAAGATCGAGTTAAGTTTAACAAAATTAAAGAAGTTCTGAAACTAATTTGTGAGGAAAGGGTTATGTATTTGTTATTTCCAAAATAAATTCATGTTTTTTTAAGCAAGACAAGCATGACCCCCCAAATTTTTGAATGGAATTGGAAGCTCCATTTTCAGCTCTGAAAACCCAGAATTCATCATCATCGTTCGAGCGAAGAAGTTTTCGCTTGAGCGTAGAATGCAAGCAACCAGTATTTTTGTAAACTAAGGGGTCCACTCGAGCGACCAATGTTGCGCTCGAGCGAAGAGCCCTGTTTCAGAAAATTTTGAAAAGCTATTTCATGTTCCGATTTTTGTTTGCTTTTATTTCTAAGCCCTCTTAGGCATGCATTGAGTATTATAAATGAATTAAAAGAGTAAGAAAGAAACCAAAGAGAATTAAACAAGTTAAGAACAGAATGAATTGTATTGTGACCTGATTTCTATGTGTATTATGAATTGTGTAGGGTCAACTACAAGGGTGAATCATCTGAACACTGTGAGTAATATTTAGTAAAGATATGTTCATATATGCTATTTTTAAATACTACTCACGTGTGAGTTTTCTGAACTTGTGATTTTACATTATGAATGAGAATTCTATTGTTTGAATCACAAATGAATTTATGAGTGTTTGTCAAGTATAAACTATACAAATGGGCCTGAGGCCATCGGTTATGTGTGTCAACGACACGAAATGGGCCCGAGGTTGTTTGAATGTGAATGTGATGGGCCAGAGGCCATTTCAATATGAATATGATCATGATCACAAATATGAAATGCACATAAATATGGATATGAAAATGATGGGCCAGAGGCCGTTTAAATATTATGATGGGCCAAAGGCCATTTGAATACGAATATAATGGGCCAGGGGCCGTTTGAAT
Source organism: Camellia japonica (assembly GCA_030407325.1). Taxonomy (NCBI): domain Eukaryota; kingdom Viridiplantae; phylum Streptophyta; class Magnoliopsida; order Ericales; family Theaceae; genus Camellia; species Camellia japonica. The sequence continues at coordinate 156,400,483 of JAPPVO010000036.1, read as the reverse complement.
ATTATGACGGGCCAAAGGCCGTTTGAATATTGTTATGAATATGCGCATAGATATGAATATGGAAATGATGGACCTGAGGTCATTCTGATTTTGATTTACATGTAATATGTATTAATGTGATTTACTTAATTAAGAATGTCATTCCCACAGCCTCTTTACTTTGGTATTATTCATTGGACATTAGCTCACTCTTTATATATATATATATATATGTAGGTGAGAAATTGGAGGATCAACATTAGAGTTTGCCCCATAGTCTGCCTCTTTGTCAAGCCATCTAAGAAGTTCCTCTGTATAGAGGCTTTATTTTATTTTATCAGGCTTGAGTTAATCTTTGTATTTTGCTAAAAGTCCTCCATGTAGTGTATGAGATATGTTATAAGATATGTTTTCGTACACGTATATATAAAAGTGTGTTAAAAATGTTTTAACTACTACAATTGATCATGTACGCACAACTCAATGGACATTATTATTTTTGTTTTGCTTCCGCTTCAGACCCCGATTATATTTAAATATTTTGAATTTTTTTGAGGTCGTAGGTAATCTTCGGATTACTAGTCGATTACGACACTAAACCTATAGAGGCGGGTTTGGGTCGTGACAGAGTGGTATCAGAGCATGAGTTAATATCTCACACACGTGTCCATCGAGCATTAGAATGTCTAGAACAGATTTAAGTTTTATGTATATAGTAAGTAAGTGATAAGTTGTGCATTCAGGGAAATGCATGTGTCTTTGTTTAATAAATTTGAGTATTGAAGCTAAGAATTATTGTGGAATTTCTAATGTTATGAGGAAATTTGAACTTTTGACTTAAGTATTGGTGAGTACCAATATGTTGATTTGTGGGGACAAGACGTTATGAGGAATTTTTCATGTTATAAGGAAATTAGAATTGTTGACTGGAATATTAGTGAGCACAAGTGTAATGATTTGTGAGAATATAGTATTATAAGGATTAAAGGTTAATTTGGAATTTCTCGATGATTAAAGAGGACTGGGATGTGGTTGTTTAATAAGTTCAGTATTGAAGTTAAGAGTTATTGTGAAACCTTTAATACTATAAGGAAAATATAAATTTTGAGTAGAACTTTGGTGAGTACAAACATATTGATCTATGGGAACATGGTATTAGAAGGAATTGAAATCTTTGATCGAAGTTATGAAAGCTATATGGTTAAATGTAAAACTAGCGCATGAGAACTTCGGGAAAAATGAAGTATTCAATGATTAATGAAGCGTTTGGAATTATGGTGATTGGAAATTAGAAAATTATTTGATATGAAGATGATATGTTGTTTTGGTGAGGGACCTATTGTATGAACCATTGAGTTTCATACCTTTGTTGAATCACCTTGAAAGTCCGATTGGAATCACGTTCGGCCGGCGTAGCTTCGAATCAGAAATTCTTGGTGAACTTCATGGGAATGAATGGTTGCCCTACCAATGTCTTTGTAAAATTGTCTAATTTATGGTTGAGTTTGTGATGCTATGTTTTAAGCTAACCAGTACTACTCCAAGCGTCATCCACCTTTGTCTTGTGACTCTAGGAAAAGATGATAAGAAGTAAGAACAAATGGAAGTTAAGTCTTTGTTGGAGCAATCGGAAAAAATAGAAGGAGTGTTAGAAAATATAATGAAAGCTATGCAACAATACTATGGGAAACCACAAATTAGAAGAAAAAGTAAAGTGTTAAGCCAAAGAAGGAATTATCGAATATGTCTAAAAGTGGAGTGTTAAATGTTAAGCAAAATTTGGAGAGGCAAGTAATTTTAAACAAGATATAAGTTCATCCCCAAAATATTTGATTTGTCACAAGTGTTATATAGGAGTATTATCGAATTTTGGGAGTGTGTATCAAATGTGTAAAGATGGAACATCCAATGAAGAATTATTCGAAAATAATTATAATGATAAATTTTAAAGGAGACTTCAAGTCAGCTAGTTATTTTAAAGATTTGTACCTAACCCAATTATTCAGTGAGGGAGTACTTAAAGCATGTGTATAGAATTTTGAGTTTCTCATATCTTACATGTTTTGTTTATCTGAATTTTTCCTACCCAATGTTTGGTAGACTTAAGATACATTTATTTGGATTTTTGGAACTCGAACCAAGACTAGTAAGATTATTAGAGTAAATTGATGATAGCTTTGATGCTATTTGAAGATTGAAATAAGATATATATATATATATATATATGCGCACAAAAGGATTGGAATGAGTGTAGAAATAACGAATCATAAATTGTTCATGCCAATGTAGTACTAGTCAACAAAGGAATTAAAGAATGTGTTTGGGAATTTGGAGGTAGAAGAGATCAATAAAAATGTGTTTTATAAATGCAAGAAGTATTGAGTTGAAATTGGTATTCTTGTATTTGATTGATTGACTATTGGAGAATTTAGGATTCATTTGTGTAAACAGTTGAACTTAATCTGAGGTCGCTAAAAATAATTAGAATAAGAACATTTCAATGTATTAAGCCCACTGTTTTGAGTACTTCAATTATATGTGAGCATAATGTGGGTATATTAAATGATTCAGGATCCGTTCTTTCATTTTGACCCATTTGGTTATAAATGAGTTGATCATTGGAATTAATATTGTGTGATAAGTGTTTCTCCATCACCTAGAAGATTATATTATTTGGAAATGTTATACCATGAAATTGACTCAATGCTTTTGATATGAATTATTGGGATGTGATATTGAGTACAAGGTTGAGTAAGATAAGTGAATGTTGATCATATGCCTAAGTGAATTGTCTTTGACTTCTGAAGATAAATGACTTTCCTTATGGAACCAATGGAGTAAATCCCCCACATATTCGACTCGGTGGCTTATGAATTGTATGGGCACAAATATCCAAATTATTGTGGACCAAGAATTCATATTAGTTATCGACGTTATATCAAATACATAATCTAATTTGAGGACTTTAAGTGACTATTCGCAATAGAATGTTGTGATTTAATTGGAAAAAAAAAAAAAGAGTCAGATTATAGACATCATTCATTAAAACCTTTATTTTCTTATTGTTCACTGGCCATCAAATCAAGGAATTGAAGTACGTGAATGTCAATGATAGAATATTTTGGATTCATTTGAAACAAGGAAGTATAGTCATGGGTATTATTTGAGATTGAGCCTTGATTATTTGGGAAGTGTGTGAATTATTTGGAGATATGTGAATAGCTAAACAAAAATATATGAGTTTCAGGAATAATGCGTTTTATGTTTTGATGTTCTGAAGCTAACTATGAGGTTCACCGTTATATTACTTGATAATTTCTGGTGACTAAGCCAATTTGGGTTATTTAAATGATGATGAGTTAAACTTCTGTGATGGGATTTTAGTGATAAGGAAGTTACTTGAGAACAAAAATGGAAGGAGACAAAACTATATGATTTAATTGCGGTACAAGTGATTTAAGTTTGTAGGACCAAACTTCCTAAAGGGAGGAAGAATGTGATAACCCAACTTGTAATACACTTAATTATGCATGTGATTATGTGTTTGATATGAATTTGTAATTTTAATTATGTGAGTTATTATGTAATTTATTGACGGAGATTTTGTGTTTGATCTGAAATTGAAGACCTTAATGGCTTGGGAAACCAAGATTGATGATGGAAATGAATTTAGTTTAATGTTTGGAGCTTTTTTGGGAAATTGATCAAAAATTTGATTCAGTTGATAAATTTAATTATACTTAATTGGGCCTTGATGGAAGTAAATTAGACTAATTAAATTATGTGAAATTTATAATTAGTTGTAATTAATTTGATTATGTGTTAATTAAGATTATAAAGACTACATGTTATTTAATTAAGCTAATCTTAATCATAAATTAAATTAAGAAAGAATCTAGAATTATGAATGTGTATGGGTGTGTAGAGAAACCTATGTGGGTGTGCTGAGAAATCTGATTGTGTATACATGTATAAGTGATGTGCTAGAAGCTTGAAACAATGTGCTCGTGTGCAATGTGCTATCAACAAGAGAAGTGTGTGTGTGTGTATGAGTGTATTATGTTGGAGCCTTGAGCTCATTTGGGGCTTGTGTTGAGAAATCAACTCTAGAGAAAAGGAGAGACAACAGCCGAGAGAGAGAGAGAGAGAGAGAGAGAGAGAGAGAGAAAGCTTTTAGAGAGAGAAAGCTCTACACTTATGGAGTTTGAAGACAAATTGAAGAAGTCAAGAAGCAAATTGCCTCTGATCTCTGAAATTGAAGCCCTAGGAAAGAGATTTATGCTCAAATCTTGTAAGAAATCCTCCATAATTCATGAATCAAGAGAATTGTTGAGCTAATTCCATGGTTTTTGTAAAAAAAAAAAAAATGGGTTTGAGCAAATAAGTTGAGTTTTGAATGAGAAATTAAGCTTTATGCATGTTCATGGAAAATAATATGTAATTCCTCCATTGTGGTTTTTATTTTGAAGTTTTTCATGCATAAGAAGCTTATATTTTCCATGTTTTCAGAAAAATCCATGGATTCATGTCTTCAATTTCATGTTTTATTTTTAAAGAAAAGAGGAAAAGGAGTTTGGGGAAAATCTTTGCATGTATGAGGTTTTAAACTTTTGTTTTGAATTTTTTAAAGTTCTTGCATGTATGAAAGCTTTTAATTTACATATGCTCTCAGAAAGATTCATGGCTCACATGCCTAAATTTATGATTTGAAACTCAAGGGAGAAAGAATTTGAAATTTCTTACACACATGAAAGATCGAGTTAAGTTTAACAAAATTAAAGAAGTTTTGAAACTGATTTGTGAGGAAAGGGTCATGTATTTGTTATTTCCAAAATAAATTCTTGTTTTTGAGCAAGACAAGCATGACCCCTAAATTTTTGAATGGAATTGGAAGCCCCATTTTTCAGCTTTGAAAACCCAGAATTCGTTATCATCGCTCAAGCGAAGAAGTTGTTGCTCAAGCGTAGAATGCAAGTAACTAGTATTTTTGCAGACTAAGTAGTCCGCTCGAGCAAAGAGGCCTGTTTCAGAAAATTTTGAAAAGCTATTTCATGTTCCGATTTCTGTTCCCTTTTATTTCTAAGCACTCTTAGGCATACATTGATCATTATAAATGAATTAAAAGAGTTATAAAGAAGCCTAAGAGAATTAAACAAGTTAAGAACAGAATGAATTGCATTGTGACCTGATTTCTATGTGTATTATGAATTGTGTAGGGTCAACTACAATGGTGAATTAGGCATCTGAACACTGTAAGTAATATTTTAGTAAAGATATGTTCATATATGCTATTTTTAAATACTACTCACGTGTGAGTTTTCTGAACTTGTGATTTTACATTATGAATGAGAATTCTATTGTTTGAATCACAAATGAATTTATGAGTGTTTGTCAAGTATAAACTATACCAATGGGCCTGAGGCCGTCTATTATGTGTGTTGAGGATACAAAATGGGCCCAAGGCCGTTTGAATATGAATGTAATAGGTCAGAGGTCGTTTGAATATGAATATGATCATGATCAAGAATATGAAATGCGCATAAATATGGATATGAAAATGATGGGCCAGATACCGTTTGATATGTTAGGCCAGTGGCTGTTTGATATGTTTGGGTCAAAGGCCGTTTGAATATTATGATGAGCCAAAGGCCGTTTGAATACGAATGTAATGAGCCTTTCTACTAATCACAAATCTTTTGATAATCACCTACCAATGCCTAAGAAACACTAGATATTTTCTCTTATTGAAATGGTATTGTTGATGTAGCATTTTACTTTTCTTTTGTTATTTCATAACTTAAAATTTTCATAAATTTTATTATACACATTTATCTTTAATAAAATTTATATTTTTGGAGTCTATACAATGAGATCTATTAAGCAAGACCAATATTGAATATAAAATTTATAAAAATAAAATATTATTTTTTTAGCTATACAAAACTAACAATTTCTTAGTTTGCGAAACTACCTAGGAAAAATGAAAAATTTCTCAAATTTTTTTTTTTTCAGTATTGACTGAGGATATTCTTAGTTTTTTAGAAATTTCTCAGTTGTTTCTAGTTTTAAAACTGAGATAGTTTTTCCACTTTTAAACTAATAATATTTTCAGTTTTCAAATTAAAAAAAAAAACTGAAAAAATTAGACCAAAAAAATATTGTTAGTTAAGTAAGTGAAGAAAACTTACTATTAAAAATGGTTTAAATTGTAAATTTATAATAAAAAAATATTTTTTATTTTTATATAATTTTGTAATTAGTATTAATCTTGTTTGATAGATTTCATTGTATTGATTCTAGAAATATAAATTTTATAAAAAATAAATATATATTGTAAAAATTATGATAATTTAAAATTTTGAAAATCAAAACAAATGTTACATCACCGTACTTTTTTATAAACAATTATAAATTATGAACAATAATTGTTTGAAAGGTAATTTCGTCTATTAAAAATTAATGAGATTTAAAGGAGTAAAAGTATAAATTCACAAAATGAGTGTTATGTCTTATCTAAGACTTAATTTAGTATAAATTCACAAAATAAGTGTTGTGTGTAAATGCCTCATAATTTAATTATGATATTTGTAATAATCAATACTATGAATATAATAATAATAATTTGCGTACACAATTCAATATATTAATTGAAGTTTTTAACATTATAATTACACCCGTTAAACCAACTATCAATATTGATCCACACAAAAATACCAAGAACTTACAAATATTTGAAGACCTTATTAGCACTTGGCATCTGCCCGCTAAAGACTTAAGATGATATCAGACAACTTAGAGACTAGAGTGGATCAATGATGGTGGGCTTCCACTCCATGAGATTTAAAAACAAATCCTTGAAAAACTATGGGTAGAGCCCTTCTTAAGGACCCTCTGACAGTTAGGTCCGTTTGGGAAGATTTACAAAAGACAAAATAGGCTATTTTAGTCACAATAAACAAAACATCACATCCAACCCATAATCATTACACTCTTCTCTCACAAAAAAAGTCAAAAAAACCAAAAAGTTAAAAAGCCCTTCCCAAACCAAGCTTTTTAGCCCAAGCTAAAATAGTCAAAAAAGCCAACCCACTTCCCAAACCAACCCTGAGTATGAGAGTGTAAAAGATAGCAAATCTTTTGGGTGTTTTTATTTTTTATTTTATTTTTTTTAAAAAGAACTTTTTTATGACATAGTGTGGGTATATGCATAGGACTCACTTTTCACGATCAACATTTCACACGGGGAATAATTTTGTTAGACTCTTGGCCAGACAAAGTGTGTATTGATAGAAAATGGAGATGAATTTTTTGTTTCCTCTCATTTCATAGATACATACTTGTCACATGATTGATTTTGTTAAAAATTTAAATAATATGGAGCAATAGAAGGAGATATTGACACTTGACTAGAAATGTAAAGGGTTGACTGTTATAATTTTTCATATAAGGATCAAAGTAAGATTTAGAGCTAAGGGTGTAAAATATAATTTACTCTAAACTAATTAGTGTCAAATCACTTATATCAGTTAATTGTTCTAAATACGAAGGATTGAGTTACGGTCAAAGAAACGTTACCTTAATTGACCTGTTAGATTTATGATAGCAATAATATCACAACTTAGCTAATTAATCATGTTTGTACGTGTCTTGACAAGAAAATTCTAAGGCTATATTTGGATTATGCATTTAAGTAGATATTAAAAATTAAAAAAAGAATTAAGTAAAATGTGAATAAAATATATATTAAATACAGCGCAAATGTGAATGAGACTACATGATAGAACAGACTTTTGGGGGGCATGGAGGAAGCTGCTACAGAGATGGGGTTGAGAGGTGAAGGATCAAACTATTAAGAAAATGAATGAAATCATTTTAAACAAAGTTTTTTGTAATTAAACATGTAGTCTACTTGATTAGTCTGAATCAAATTTAAAAAAGGAATTATTTTTTAATTAGACTAGTTGTATAGCTATTCCTGTTTGTATCTATTTTGACAAAAAATCACATGGACAAGTGAAAGGGCTGGGATGGCAAGAATTAAGTCTATTTATTTTATTTAATTTAAAGAAAATTTACCCATAAATCTTATTTTGTGAAAAGTTGAACCATTTACTCCTAAGAGTTTTCTTATGCACCATTTAGTCCCCTTTTATTTGGTAATGTTTGCTTAGTTAATTTTGGACCTTTTATAGTTTACAATAATACCCTTTGTGGGATTCTTTTTTTCTAAATAGAGGGTTCGCTGTGTTGGCTGGGGATTTGGTAATGTTAACGTGTGCAAGGGTTTGGTTTGACTTTGGGAGAGGAGTGGTGGATGTTGATTGGGTTGTTCCATTGGTTCACAGTTTTGAGTGATTTTTTTAGTCGCCCTCATTGTGCTGCAACATATGAGTCGGTGTATGGTATGTTTTGCATGTGTATATGTAATTGCCCATGACGTTGTGGTTGACAATGTGGTGGGTTGCGATGTTATTTTCCGTGTCATTGTAATTGTGATTGGTGTTTTTGTACGTTTATTTCCCGCATTTTTTAAACGTTTTCTGGCTGTTCACATGGTTTCATTGTGGGTACTGATAACATCCACATATGCACAGTTGCTTTTAATTGGTTAGTTTCAGTGCAATGTTGTTGATGTTATTTGGATTTGAATTTTTGTAATATGCACAGTTGCTTTTAATTGGTTAGTTTCGGCGTCAATGTTGTTGTTATTATTTGGATTTGAATTTTTTTAATGTATAAGGTAATTTTTAAGGGGGTGAAGTGTGGGTGTGTTGTTTATCTCATGGATTTTACGGTCTGATTTTTTCCACAGTTTGCAACATTAGCAGCGAATCGCTGGTGTGTAATGTCAAATGTAATTTTTTTATTCATTCATTGTCGTATGTGTTAGCGGGCTAACGGTTCGATTATGGGTTGCATGACAGGTATGGATGATGTGTTGTTGTTATGCACTTATGGGCAAACCAATGTTGTTGTTTGGTTGCATCACGCGATGACATTCACACAGCTGGTCGATGCTATTTATGGGAAGTTCAACGACTTGGTACGGGATACGGTGTATATGTTGTGGGATGTCTCCGGGTATAAGAAGTTTAAGGTTGATAGTGATGACAATATCCAAAACATGTTATGCCTTGCGAAGTCATTTGGGCTGAACCATTTTGATGTTCTTATTTAGATCCGGGATGTTCCGATGGGTGGTAATTACGGGGGTGTGTATTGCAATGAAGGCGGAAAGTCGAATATTGATAATCGGACGTTCGGTATAGACGATCAGACAGATTTGTTACCAACATATTGCCCTAATAAATCAAAGATGTTCTTGTCTGCTCAATGGGCATTTGGGATTACCCATGTTGGACAATGTTTCACCGGTGGTGCTAATGAATTTCGGGAAATATTATGCAAGTATGCTGTGGAATGCGGGTTTCAATTCAAGTATGTGAAAAATGATTCAGTTCGCATTACAGCAGTGTGTAAGTTTGCAGAGTCCATATCATGCACATGGTCGGTGCATGCGAGGGTGTTGCCATCGAATGAAATTTTATGTGATAAGAAGTTGGATAGTGTGCACAATTGTGGAGCTGCTGCACGAACACATAGAAACTCGTGGACGGGGTCCAATTTGGTTTCAGGTGTTGTCTCAGATCCGGTGCGTGATCAGCCACTGACGCATGCTGCGGACATTGTGTTTGATTTGAAAAACGACTATGGGTTGGATATTAGTTACTGGGTTGCATAGTTAGGGGTTGAGAAAGCGAGGGGTGAAGTGTATAGGGATCATGCTATGTCGTTCGACCAACTTAGGTTGTATAGCGATTCTGTTATGGAAAAGAACCCAAACAGTTACATTAACCTTGAATTTCACCAACAAATTGGGAGGTTCATTCTGTATTTTATATCATTCCGTGCATGTATAGATGGGTTCAATCATTGTCAGCCATTATTTTTTTTGGATAGGACGTTTTTGAAAGGCAGATTCAAGGGAAATTTGCTAGCTGCTACCGCGAAGGATGGCAATAAAGGTGAGGTATCAAAATTTTTTCCTTATTTTGTAATCAAAAAAAAATTTAACATTTCTGATCCGATTCTTTTTATGAATCCTTTATACATATATGTAATGCACGCAGGATTACAAATGCACTAACATTTCGCATTCCCATGGTGTGTACTTCAAATATGGTTGGCCCACTATTTTTTGCAGGGTTGTTTGCGGTGGCCTTCGCAATTGTTGACTCTGAAAATCAACAAAATTGGGAGTGGTTTTTACGGAATCTTAAAAAAGTCGTGGGTGACGAGCGTACGTTGACGTTCGTTTCTGATCGTCACGTGGGTCTTTTGCAATCTATGCCAAGTATTTTTCCTTCGGTACATCACGCATTTTGCTTGCTACATCTTCAAATGAATTTGAGAGATCGAATGAAATATGTTAATGCATCGCACAAAGTTGGATTGATACGCAAGCTCCAGGAATGTGCTTACGCGCCTACTATAGCATGTTTTAATCAGAAAATAGAGGTGTTAAAAGAGTCCAGCCCAGTTGTGATTGAAAACTTTTTGAAAGACTTGCATCTAACCCACTGGGCTAACGCGTACTTCATGTAAGTTTGATTGTACCCGGTCCGCATAGTAGTTTAATGGGTTCATTTTTTTAATTCATTTTATACAGTAACATGGTAGTGGTTTGCTTCTTTTTTTTTTGGGAATTCAGGTTAAATTTTGTTTGATCGTTCTATACCTTTCAGGGGGTAACATTACGGTGAGATGTGGTCGAGCGCAGCTGAATCATTCAACAACTAAATATAGGAGGCCCGTCATCTTCCAATTACTAGGTTGGTCGATATGGTTAGGGGTCAAATAATGGAACAAATGGCAGATCATAGAGTCAAGTCAAGGAAATGGGCCAGCGTATTATGCCCGAAAATGAAGAAAAAAAATTGGTCACGGTGTACAATGACAGTAGCGATTGGAGTGTCAACCAGGCTAATGACAATGTTTACGAGGTGCACTCTCACCCATCTATTTTGGTTGATGTGACAAGGCGATCATGTTCATGTTTCCAGTGGCAGCTGAATGGGTTCCCATGTTCCCGTGTTGTTGTCGCTTTTCGTAATAGCGGACGAAATATATACGATTCGATTGAAAGGTACTATCATAGTGACGAATTCCAAGTTTCATATAGCGGAACAATATATCTGATTCCAACTGTTGAGAAACCGGCATTTATGCCCAACGATTTTATGATTGCGCCGCCAAAGGTGAAGCGTCCGCCTGGCAGGCCCAAACGTAAGAGAATTCCATCAAAGGGTGAGGTTGTGCAACGGATTCGTTGTGGTCGGTGTGGACAAATTGGCAACCACAATAGGAAGACATACAAGAAGCCGACTTAGTCGTGTTACAATATGCTTATTTTTTGTTTGGATTGTGGGTTTGTTCCCAATTCATTGCAACTTTGGACAATTTTCCTTTCACAACATTTTTTACTGTTGATTTAAACGCGCACATCATAATGCTTTTACTTTAGCAAATAAATATGATGTGGAATGTGGGTTTGTTTTTACATTTATCATATTGTCTCAAATGCATTGTTTTTACGTTTAACGGTTGCATTAACCTTTCACAAAAAATTTGGCTCAGTTTCACAAATACAAGTGCTCATAATTTTGTTACCCAACAGCGACTGAAGTAACATAACCCACATTAACCACACAATTTTGTTGCTTACTAAAGAGTTTGGATGTGTGTTGTGCGTGTGATGTTACACGGAATTTTAATATATTAATACAGTGTACAAATACTTTGGATGTTTGTTGTGCGTTTGATGTCACATGGTATGTACATGTATTATGCAGTGTAATACTCCCACAACCGATAACACCATCGTCAAAGTAACCATTTCAATGTTATTGAAATAAATTTTGCCAACATAAAGTTCAACACATTTGAAAACACAAACTTGACAATTTCATATTAACATCCCCTTTCTTACCACAATGCAAACCTTGTAAACACAATAATACGGTACGTTTGAATGATCTTACATTACGTTATCCACATATAAAATTAAGTAACACAATATAAACGACGGTACTTTTAGCAACGACCCTCCTCACCTCATCCACTTCAAACACTCAAATAGAAACAACTACTCATTGAAATCTAACCACCCTATAACTGCATTAACTACTACACAATCAACAAAACGTTTCCGTTATATCCAATGTACAATTTTTTTCCCAAAATTACTACACACATTAAAACAACGCAAATCAATCTACTGCATGTTTACCACATCCAACCTATGAACATTAAAATCTGTTAAATCCCAAATTAACATCATTCACAAACACGCCGTAACCAAAAACACACAAAATTCACGCCATATGCTAACGTGCCAAAAACTTATCATCAGGTGTTTGCTCTCTGTTTTTATGATACTATTGTACTTAAAATTTCTTTGTTCTCCAATAATGGCCACATAGATAGTGCACCATCAAAAAATCACTACCATCAAAACCAAACAGTATCATGTTCAACACATAAAACAAAAATAGTTCATGTAATATATGCATTCGACCAAATCAGTCAGGGCAAAGGCTGATTTCGGAGCCCTCTCTGTGGATCATTGATGAATGCCTTAACCATTTCTGATCTAAACGCCCTGGCTGACATGCCATCCATTAAGCCTTCCACTTCCACATTATTTGCATACTGCCGCATAATGAAGCATATCATAATAGCGCAATCTGGTCTGCTAGTAGGCAACACGGGAACACGTTAATCAGCATTACCAAAGAAAATATATTACAAAACAAATAATGAAACAAATTTTAACTGGGTTTTTAATTTTCACATACAATTTCGGGTGTTGTTGAGGGCAATCACCCAAAGCCTCCAAGGGTCTGTCGATGTTTTCTAATGTCACACCCACAAATGGTTGTGCAGCGTCTGCCATACACTTTGTGTAATCCATGACCCACTGTTTCTGTGTTACATAACATGACCCAATCAACCACATCGAACACACACTGTTACCATATACGTAACGCATACACATTCCACAAAAACATGTAATTCACATACAATTGTACTTACCACTTTCACCGCCTCAGCAAAATGATCATCCCTACTGCCTCTACGCTACTTGATTGAGTTGTAGTGCGTCCATGTCTCAGAGTCTGAATCGTATACCATGGTCATCCAATGATTCGCATGGTATATGGAGTAGTGGACGTATCTGAACCTAGAGGCAGTTGTCACGTGTGCGTTAAGGTAATGGTTCTTGGATGTTACACTTGGGTTTCTCATCATATCCTACAAACATTGACAAACCAATCAAAAACCACACCTTTACACACTATGAGTTAAATTCACAATCCTAGATAACAAATGTTGCAATTAACCTAGCCAGAACTGTGCTCGTGAAAGACAAAGTGGAAAAATATCACTACCAATCAAATAGCCCCTCGCCACACATACACTCACATTAAGTTAATCATGCACACCAATGGTGTATTGAACACATTCTAAGATGTTATGAGAAAGCGGTACTTATGGTGCAAAATATCGAGTGTGTAACAATACTCATAATTCTCATGTGTGAACAATGTGTACCCCCTCATATAGAATGCACTCCTTCCCCTCCCCAACTAAAGTGACATTGTCCTCAATGTTAAGAAAACAATTAAGCATGGCAAAACAAAATTGAAATAAATGCAAAAGAAAGACTCTCACTGGATTGTGTTACACACAACATGTAATAACCCCGACCTGCGATTAAGTGTTAAACCATGATCAAGGATGCCTAATAAGTAATTAAGAGAAAATCCTGTGTTATTTGCATGTATTATATTTTATTTGCATTTATATCTATTTATGGTAAGATTATCTGTCTCCATTTATGATCTGTTATGCAAATTGAAGGCCTTATCGGCCACAAAACATGAAATTGACTTGGTTTATGTGTTATTTGGAATTGTTAGAAAATTATGGTAGGTTTAATTTAAATTCGATTCAGAACCAAATAATTAGAATAAATAATGCCAATTAATTAGTCATTAATGAAGCTTCCTAATCAAGCCTATATAAGGCACAAGTAAGCTCTTGATTACACTTTACACTCTCATTTCTTCCTCTTTGGACATCAAAACGTGAGAGAGAGAGAGAGAGAGAGAGAGAGAGAAGAGTGAATAGAGATCAACAAGGGCAATTCAGGAGGATTTGGCAGAATTAGCTTGGAACCTCAAACAATTAGCCATCTAGAGCATAATTGAACATCTAAGGTAAGAATTTAACCCTCTAGCTATGTAATTGAGCCAACTTAGGCATAGATTCAAGAGGGTTAAGTGTTTAAACATGAGAATTGAGCTAGAAATGAAGGAATTTAAGTCATACGATATATGCATACATGTTTTCTTATATTTTGAGTTTAATTGTCAAGAATTCTCACTTGCATTGTACCATAGTCTTGGGAATTCATCATGTTTTCCATCATTCTACCTTATTTGATCATGATTTGGAGGCTTTGAATTTAATTCATTACATGCATGTTATGCTTTCAAAGTTTCAAGTTGAATTTTGGACAGTTGATTTGCTTTTGGGCCTTGATTTTACCAAATGATCCTTAATTCTTGATGTTTTACAAGTTTAGACATGTTTTCTCAAGTTTGGGGCCCAAAGGTTGTGTTTTAAAGCTTTGAATTTGAGTTTTGAACTTGGGAGTGCAATCTAGAAATTCTAGAATTCTGCCTCACTGCTCAAACGACAGAACCTGCGCTCGAGCAACCACTCTTTGTTTTGCACTTCCGCTTGAGCGACCAAAAGTTGGCTCGAGCATAAAATGCATGTTCCCAGAAGTTTACAAATTTTGCAGACCGCTCGAGTGACCAGAGTTGCGTCTCATGCTCGAGCAAACGTCGAGCGATCGTCGAATAGAAAACTCACATAACCAGTACTTTTGCAGACTTTGCAGACCGCTCGAGCGACCAATGTTGCGCTCGAGCGGACTCCCAGTTTTTGAAAATTTGGCAAAGTGTTCTAAAGTGCATTTTAGCATCCTCATTACATCTTGGGCATTCCTAAACCCTACTTAAAGCATAGTAATGAGGATAAAGATTAGAAATGCACTAGGAACGAAATGAAACAAGTTAAGTACTATCTGACTGTGTGATTCAATAAGTGTATCTGTTTTATGTTTGTGCAGGTGACACGCCGTGAGCGGTTTGATCCATTTGTTCTACTACCGAAGCTATATGTGAGTAATAACTTTGTAGAGCTATGTTTACGTTTAAGTATTTTCCTGTATGATATGACACAAATTGATCTATTTTCTAAAATGCTATGTTCTGTATCAATGAATGATTGTCTATATATTGAAAGTATTTGTGGCATCCTTAGCACATGGCCCATGCCCGGAGGTAACAATAATGTGGTCTATGAGCACAAGGCCCTTGCCCGAAGGTAATAATATCGTGGTCTCATAGCCCACACCCGGGGGTAACAATACCATGGCTTAAGTATGTTATCTATTCCTGGTATCGGAGGTTCTTTTATGGAACTAGTCAAGTATGACCCTTAATGCTCTGTATGGGAGCTAGAAAAAAATATACATCAGCTTATTGGGGCTAACCCAAACAAGGCCTACAATGGGTACAGCCCAAACAAATATCACACACCCCCACCTATATAAAGGAGGTGAAGGAGAGTGCCACACGTACGGGAATGGATACTGCACATGCAGGATTCAACTGAGTCCGAAAATCCTGTTTTTCTTCTCTTTTGGGGCTATGCACATTTCACTTTTTACACATCTCTCTCTCTCTAAAAATATAATTTCCTCTCTCTTATCTCTAAAAACACCCACCAAACACCTTAAACACTTGATCTCTTCAAAGCCATTAGGGTTTTGCTCCATCATCCTTCACAAACTTTGGAGAGCTAAGCGTGGGCTTCACTTTGTGTAGTGGAGATCGAATTTCTACACCATGGATTTTGGGGTTTGACCTCATCTCTTCATCAAAACTTGAAATAGGGACTTTCTTAGAGTTATATATATTTTTGCAAGTTTAAGCTAATTTTGAGATTTCCTCTTTGATGGCATCAAAAAATTGGTTTTTGGGTTATGAAATTGGTAGCTTTGTAAAAGGGGTTCATCTTTTGTTTTCTTTTAAAGATTTTCTTGAAGATTTGAATCACATTGATTCAAGAAAGATGATTTTGGTGAGATTCCACCAAGGGATGAGGGAATGTTTAGTTTTGATGAAAAACCTAGAAATTTGGGGGTTTTTTTGGAGGATGTTGAGAATCTATGGACTTTCTTGTGTTAAATGAATGAATGAGTGGAAATTTCATATTATTGTTTGCAAAAATGGCAATTTCCTTGGTGTATGAGGATTTAGGGTTTTGGTTTTGATGTTATTGTTAAATACGTACACATGTAATATGGAAATGTTGCTACACTTGGATATTATTTATATATTCATATGTGATATTTGTTGAAATTGCATTGGAAATGAGAATAGGAATTGTGATTAAACTGGAGGAGTTGTGCGAAAAATATTGTTAATGAAAGATTATTAATTTGCCTTGATATATATTGCATTGGCAGTTTTATTATTGCATGGTTGCAAATTTTGAGTTTGGATTCGAAAACATTTACATTGAGAAAGAAATGTGGTGAAATGAAACTATTGAAATGTTTTGGGGTAAATACATTGGTAAGTCCATATAGGAGGTGTAGATGGAATTGATTAAGTTGGCCTGAGTGTTTGGGGTGAAAGACCGAAAACACGCGCGGAGGAGGTACCACTTCCCTTCTGGTTAGCAACCGGCAAAGTGGGGTATTGGTAGTGCTAGTTATGCCTACTTGCAGACAACAACCTAGGGATTACCTGAGTCGTATTTACCACCCCTTGAATTCAATTGATAAAATTTAAATTTGTTGAAGATATCATAATATCATTGAGCATGATTTTTTTTTTTTTTTTAAAGATGAGAAGAATGTGATTTTCTTTCAAAATAGCATAACATGGCATATGCATTTCATTCCTTTGGACTTGTATAAAATGTATATACTTTGCTAAGAATTCTCTATTGGGCTTTGCTCACCCTATGGGATTTTGGTGCAGGAAAAGATGTGGTGAACCCGCCAAACTAGGGCGTGGATGTATGTATTGAGAGCACAAGGCTCTATTTTGCGGTGATTATATTTTGTAAGCCAAGGGCTATCTATGTGTGGGTCCGAGGAACCATCTTTTGTGTAACCGAGCTTAAGCCTTGGAACTTGTAAGCCCACAACGGCATTCATTTATTGTGATTGAATATTCTACATGCTATAGATTCATGTGCTAGAATTCTTTGAATATATAATCGCATGTGGGATTATTTTGTATAAACACTGGGATCATGTAATGAAAGATGTTGGAGATCATTCCAGTATCTCTTAAGAGCCATGGTTATGGTTATAATCATTGTATATTTTTTTAGGGGGGGGGCATTACAAGGGGCATCCCAAGTGGAGGTATGTTCTCTCTCTCTACACTACACACCAACACTTTTCATTTTCTATACCTTCATTCTATCAATCAAATGATTGACTTCACCATCGGAGTGTCTTTGGCTGGCAACCCTAGTTGGGTGGCACCAATCACGCTCATCTTTGCAGGTCTACAGGGACAAAGTTCATCTCTTCATTGGATCTCTACAATTCATGTGAGAGGATATTTCATGATCTCACAATTGGTGCCGTCTGTGGGAAAGAGCTAAAGAATTCAATGAAGAGAAGAATCAATACGACACCCAAGGTACTCGGACCAGTGAGCACTAAGGTTAACCATTATCTTTCTAAAAAAGGAGACCCACAACTGGGTTTTTGGCTTCTTTCATTCTGATTATGTTTTTTGCTAAAGTTTAGGTATATATATATGTACACGTCTATGTATGTATCTATTTATGCTCACAGATTTGATCAAACCCTTGTTGAATATTAATATTGCTTAGAAAGGTTGTTAAAACAAGATGAAGTTAGTAGCTCTACAATTGGGGCTTGACTCTCTCTCTCTCTCTCTAGAATTGTTCTTGGCAAGTTACTAAAAAAATAAAATAAAAAATAAAAGCGCTGCCAACTAAGAATCCGAGTAGCTCATTCACTGCTTCACTGCTTCGGACCACCGCCGGAATTATAAGATGCCAAATGTACTCGAAACCCAAATTCGTATCACATCCCATCCTTGAAATCGGGATCTATGAACATAATATTCCCATATGTGCCGAACTCACCAAACGAAATCATGAAACAGTCTCGGCAAAAAATGAAGCTTGTTTAGCGTCGATGAACTCGCCGAGCACATAAAATCGAACTTTCTCCCTAAATTAACACCAAGGTTCTTCGGCAAGCATGTCACTTGGTGATGTCGTCATCCCGCAAGAAGACCCAATGTCTAATAAAGGCATTGGTCACCTTGACCAAGCTTGGCGAGGAAAGCTAAAGCTCACTAATGCTAAACCACACCGAGTAGAATGGAGCACCAAATTTCTACACAGCTGAAGTATTTCTCATTCGAAAAACTGTTTCGATAGTCAGAATCCAACGCCTTGAATCACCTCGTAGCCCACAAGCCATACCGACAATTGCAATACTGTCGTTCTCATAACCACAACACGTTTGACAAGTGATAACTACAACGAGTTTGCCGAGTTACTTACATTGCGCAACCATGCTCACCACTATTACTCCGTAACATTGAAGAGCCGAACACACACACACACACAAAAAAAGAGTAGACCAATCTTATTTTTGGTCAACTTTCGGAGGTCCAACGGCATCCAATTCGATGTGGAATGACCCGTCTAAATAGTGGAATGAACACTAGGCCGAGTGATGAATCCATCGCTACAAAAATGAGGCCAATCGAACTTAAACTAGGGAGATACAAGGGCTCAAAGTTAGGAGTTTGAATCTAAAATTCTGCATTTCATGACCTGTTGCATGAAGAATTCGGCTTTGCCCCATTTGGGCCATTATTAATTCATCAACATTATTCGGCAGTGTATCCACTTTATTTGGCAACATTATTTTACATCATTAGCACCATGATTAATTCATCATTTTTCATCAACATTGCTCGGCAGTACCACAACTCCTAGAAGAGTACTCGGCAATGCTACAACGCTACAAAGCTGCTCGGCAGTGCCATACCTCGTACAAGGATACTTGGCATCTCTTCCACCTTTCTCGACATCAGTACAACTCACCCAAGCTGCCCATCGGTACATCACAACTCGGCATCTCTGCAACCCAGTCGTGGAGGCGTAACTTGCAGAATCTACTCGGCATGTCTACGCATGGACCTTCGCACTACTCGACAACCATTCCACAATAACCGGTCGTTCAATCACGACCTCCGCCCCTGTTTATTAATTCATCTCTCAAACCATGTCCGACGCCCTTCTGAACTACAATGCCGAGAACCAAGTGCTTTGGCCAGCCAAAGTGTCATCAACCGCGTTTATGTACCAATTTTCTCTCTCTAGCAAGTGGGTCTACATTTTTCTTCATGCGAGCAAGAAGTTCGTGGCCTACCAGTAGGTTCACGTCGACTAGAGGAGTCTACAAACACCAACTTGTAAAGCCACGAACTAATTGTAGGCTGCCGATAGTTGCGAAACTGACTAAGTGTCCAGAAATTGACATTTTTTAGCATTATCGAACTCAAGCTTTGACTATCCCAGTGTGAAGTCCTCATCAAGATGAGTCCAACGCCATAAACCGAGTCAAAATCGGAGCTAAAACGAAGTCGTACAAGCCCGTTGAAGTTTGGCAAACGATGTCACCATTCTGCTGGAGAAAACGACTTAAGTTGACCATCCTACGAAATTATTCCATGCATTGCGGCTAAGTTACATCCTATCATACCAACACATTCAAGTTCAAATATCTAATGTGGAAAATATATACACAAGAATATGTCATAGCAAAGTGGTTTAGAATTATTCTTTCACTTCAAGAACAAGAGTTCAATTCTCACCAGCAACAACTTTCTTTTTAATTTTTGCTAAGCAACCAAGCCAAGCCGTCTAACTCAACAATATAGGAGCAATTATCCAATGCTTCGCGGAGCACTAGTCTCCACTGATCTGAGCCATTAGTTCTATTTTTGGCTACAACTACGCCATCAGGAGTCTGATTATACCGATCCCATTGTACGGTCCAATTCTGCAAATTCTGAGTCATATATTGAGCTCAATACCTCAGCCAATCAGGAACATTAAATGCAAAATCAACAATCAAATCATATCCGATTGGCATGCAATTTCAGCCACAGGATTTTAGGGTGAGGAAATAATCTTCTGTCTTCCCCAATCATTCATTTTGTTACCTTGGCCATTTATTGCCCTCAGTCAATTTTTTGCTTTCCAATTGGGACATATCAGCTGATCATCATCTCAGCACCTCTACTATGCATGCATACTCGGCCAACTTGGTCCAAACATTACAATGACATTTACTTGAGTTACAAACTCCCGCTCCTTTTCACACCGCTCTAAGCAAGCGCCAGTTTTGGGGCAATACATTACACGCTTGGCAGTCGGCAATTCGCATTTGGCAGTCGACAATTCACATATTTTTGCGCACCCTCATTTTACCAAAGCCGAATCTGCCGCGCAACATAGGGCAATGGTGCAAGTCCAATCTGCATTCCTTCTGACTAACACCTGTCATTCAAAAGCAATGGGGCAAGTCTACATTGGACTAAATGCAAACTGAGCAATGCTAATTGGCCCAAAATTTACTCGGCAATTAAATAGTTGGAAGATATCTACTTGGCAATTCCTTACAAGCAGAACAATATTATTTGTGATTAACACGTCTACCTCATTCGGTACAGGCCATCACTGACACAGGATGCATTATTCAAAATCCTTGCAATATTGGCACTTAATCGCCACTTAAAATCAGCAAAAGTCTCCGAATCCAGCGTAATCTTCACACTCGACAAGGTAACTCAAAAAAAAAAACCTAACAGCTATTTGAACAACGTAACTCGACAAGAAAAACTCTCATTACTTCTACCGTAGACAATGAAAGTTTTAGAGCAATTGTAGGAGCCAGAAAAAAATATACATCATCTTATTGGGGCTAACCAAACAAGGCCTACAATGGGTCCAGCCCAAACAAATATCACATCCCCCCACCTATATAAAGGGGGGCATCCCAAGTGGAGATATGTTCTCTCTCTCTACACTACACACCAACACTTTTCATTTTCTATACCTTCATTTTGTCAATCAAGTGACTGATTTCACCATCGGAGTGTCTCCGGCCGGCAACCTCGATTGGGTGGCGCCGATTACGCTCATCTTTGCAGGTCCACAGGGACAAAGTTCATCTATTCATTAGATCTCTACAATTCATGTGAAAGGATATTTCATGAGCTCACACTCTGTATCTAATCTGTTAACACTAATGGGTGTACCACGTATGATCATCTATGAAATTGAATAAGTACATACTTCTGAACTCTAAATAAGAATATGAATCTGTTTCTGATCCGAACTCTGCTTTCCAAATCTGATATGAGACATCATTCATTAAACCTTTCACTCTACTATTATTCATTGGGCTTTTGCTCACTATTTATTTTATGTACGTAGGTGACTAGACGTGTGACCAGGCTCAGAGTTAATTGCCTGGAGTTTGTCAGTCTACCAGCCACTGTGCCTCCCGAGGAGGTTCCCTTTTGAGATCTGGCCAAGTTTGTGTGAATCAAGTTTTTGAGACTTTTGTATTTTCTTATGTTTTGTCCGAGCACGTTTTACAAGTTCTGTGCAAGTGGATTTTCATGTCATCAGACATATATATATATATATATAAGGTCTAAATTTCCTATTTCATGTATGTCTACACAGCTCAATGGACTATGCATGTTTATATATTTGCTTCCGCTAGCCCCTTATATTTTGTTATTCTATTTAGAGGCCTTTGGTAATCCCAGGATTACTGGCCAGTTACGATGCCAAACCTATAGGGACAGGTTTGGGTCATGACAGAGTGGTATCAGAGCACGTATTATACCATACACACGAGTCCATATGAGCTATAGGATGTCCTAGAAAAGGATTAGGGGCATTCCATCTACATGTGTGAGTATGTGAACTATTTGAACATACTCGAACTAAAATGAAATTATGTGAACATATTTGAATTAATATGAAACAAATTGATTTGGAATTGAATACAAAGAATGAGATTATTCTGCCTATGTTTATTATTGTCTTGTTTACCTATAGCAATGGAAAATACAAGAAGTGATGATACAGCTGGATCTTCTGAGGCTCGAATGAGCCGGATAGAACAAATGTTAGAAGCTTTAATGGAAATAATGAGACAGCAACAAAGACAAAACCTGTGCTCCCTCCACCACCTCCGGAGCTAGTTGAGCTGGAAAACACTGACAATATTTCATTGACACAGAAGTTTAACAAAATGAAGCCGCCAATCTTTCTGGATGGTATTGAGCCGTTGAAAGTCGAAACATTGCTGCTAGAGACTGAAAAGATATTTGAAGTGTTCCCGTGCTCGGAAACTCAGAAAGTTCTGTTGGCCGCCTACACTCTAAAAGAAAAAGCTAGACGATGGTGGATGCTTATCCAAGATAATAGTGGGACTATGAAGTGGAGCCAGTTTAAAGTGATATTTTGTGAGAAGTATTTTCCCCAATGTTTCAAAGACCATAAAGTGTCAGAATTCTAAGAACTCAAACAAGGCAAGATGTCCGTAGCCGAGTATGAGGCTAAGTTCACTGAGTTAGCCAAATTTGCTCCTTATATGGTCGACAAAGATTACAAAAAGGCTCGAAAATTTGAAGGGGGCCTAGATCTGGACATGTTTGATTGAGTAGGCATTCTGAAGTTGCCTACATATGTGGATGTACTTGACAGAGCGTTGATGGTAGAGGCCAATCTGGCAACAATGAAACAAGCTAAAGCATCAACAACTGAATGGAGAAGTAAAAGATCTGGATCTAATTTTCGGAAGGGTTGTTCATCTTCTGCAAACAAAAAGCAAAATACTGGATTTTCAAGTAGTTCAAGTCAAAGCAGTGGCTTTATGCTAGTTTGTTTTGAATGTGGGAAGAAGCATAAAGGCGCATGTTATCGTGCATCGGGTGCTTGTTTTCAGTGTGGCAAGACCGGCCACATGATCAAAGATTATCCGATGAGATCCGACAACGCTAACTGTCCTGCTACAAGTTTAGCTGGATCTGCTCCTGCACCAAGAACAAATGTGAGAACCAATACTGGGAAAGAAACTCTGAGGCAAGGTCGAGTTTTTGCATTAGTACCTAGTGATGTGCAGAACACCAAGTTGGTGGTGTTAAGTATGATCTCTATTTGTGTTCAACATGCCTATGTGTTGATAGATTCTGGTTCTACGCACTCTTTTGTGCCGTATGCCTTTTCCTGAAAATTAACTAGACCCAACCTTTGAATTATTTACTATTTGTATCTACACCATCTGGAGGCTCTATGTTATGTGCTTATGTGTATCCTGCGTGTGACATCATGGTTGGGGATATGTTATTATATGCTGATTTGCTACCATTGGATATTACCCATTTTGATTTTATTCTGGGTATGGATTGGTTAACTAAATAATGTGTCACCATTGATTGTGTGAGTAAATCTGTTGTGTTTTGACCACCCAGTGTGCCTGAGTTTGTCTTTACTAGGAATGTGGTACTCCCTCTGCCGTACTTGATTTCATTTATGAAAGCTAGGAAGTTGTTGAGGCTACTTGTGTTGTGTATTGACTGTACCTTCGGATAATGCTAATGTGGAAACTATTCATGTCGTTTGTGAATTTCCTGACATATTTCCTAATGACCTACCCAGGGAGTTAATTGATAGAGAAATTGAATTCACTATTGATGTGGTATCTGGGACACAACTGATTTCTAAGATCCCTTACCGAATGTCAACCTCTAAACTAAAAGAATTGAAAGTCCAACTCCAAGAATTGCTAGACAAGAAATTCATCCGACCGAGCACTTCACCTTGGGGTGCTCCAGTTTTGTTTGTCAAAAAGAAAGATGGATCGTTGAGACTGTGTATAGACTATCGGAAATTGAACAAAGTGACAATAAAAAACAAATACCCACTGTCCCAAATAGATGATCTATTTGACCAACTCCAGGAAGCTCAAGTGTTTTCCAAAATTGACCTTAGATCGGGCTGTCATCAATTGAAAGTTAAGGCAGAAGACATTGAAAAAATCACTTTCCAGACTAGATACGGATATTATGAATTTAGTAATACCATTTGGGGTAACGAATGCACTTGCGGCTTTTATGGATTTAATGAATAGAGTGTTCAAAGAATTCCTTGATGAATTCATAGTGGTGTTTATTGATGACATTCTGATTTATTCTAAAAGCAGAGAAGGACATGAATACCACCTAAGAACTGCTTTACAGATTCTAAGAGAAAAGAAATTATATGCAAGACTCACTAAATATGAATTCTGGCTTGACAGTAGAGTATTTTTGGGATATGTAATCAACAAAAATGGCGTATCAGTTGACCTGCAAAAAATTGAGGCTGTTGTGGACTAGCCAAGACCAACTAACGTATCTGAAGTCAAAAGCTTTTTGGGACTTGCTGGCTACTACCGCAGATTTGTAAGAGACTTCTCTAAACTTTCCTTGCCATTGACGCAATTGACTCAGAAAAATACACCATTTGATTGGAATGATCAAAGGGAGTCTTTTAAAGACCAGGTTAATAATTGCACCAATTTTGACTTTGCTTAATGGTGCTGATGGGTTTCAAATTTACAGTGACGCTTCGTACAAAGGTTTGGGGGTGTGTTAATGCAAAATAGGAAAGTGATTGCTTATGCTTCTCTGCAACTCTGCCCATATGAAAAGAATTATCCGACCCACGACCTTGAACTAGTAGCTGTGGTGTTTGCCTTAAAAATTTGGCGACACTACTTGTATAATGTGACTTGTGAGGTGTATACTGACCATAAAAGCTTGAAATATTTCTTTACTCATAAAGAACTGAACATGAGACAAAGACAATGGCTTGAGTTGATCAAGGATTATGACTTACAGATCTTGTACAATCCGGGAAAAGCCAATACAGTTGCAGATGCTTTGAGCCGAAAATCCATTGGCAATTTGTCACGTTTACTTACCGGTCAAAGAGAATTGTTACATGATTTGGAAATAAATGAGATTGAAATTATGTTGCGTGAACATGGTGGAATCCTAGCTGCCATTTCTGCCCAGCCTACAATAATTGAAGAAATTAAAGAGAAACAGCTTGACGATGAGTTTTTGAAGAAGATTGTTGATGAACTTGAATGAAAACCAAGACCAAGGTTTGTATTTGAGAACAATGTGCTAAACTTTCAGGATAGGCATTGCATACCAGATTGTTTTAAACTGAGGAAGCATGTTATGACCGAAACCCATAATTCCAAATTTGCTATGCACCCGAGTAATACGAAAATGTACAAAGATTTGAAGAAAAACTTGTGGTGGCTTGGAATGAAGAAAAGTATTGCTGATTTTGTGGCTAGGTGCTTGCATTGCCAACAAGTTAAAGCTGAACATGAATGACCCGCTAGGTTGCTTCAACCTCTTCCAATACCGGAATGGAAATGGGAGCATATTACCATGGACTTCATCGTGGGATTGCCTCGCTCTTCTCGAGGTATGGATTCTATCTGGGTCATAGTTGATCGTTTGACTAAATCTGCTCATTTTCTGCATGTTAAAACTTTTTATAATGCGGATAAATTGGCTAACATCTATATGAATGAAATTGTGAGACTACATGCGATACCAGTATCCATAGTATCTAACAGAGATTCAAAGTTCACGTCAAGATTCTGGCAGAGTTTATAACAAGCTTTGGGAACTGAACTTCGACTGAGTAGTGCCTACTACCTACAGACAGACGGCCAATCTAAACGAACCAATCAAACTTTGAAGAATATGTTATAGATGTGTGTGTTAGATTTCCAAGGGAATTGGGAGACTTATCTCCCTCTAGCCGAGTTTGTATATAACAACAACTATCATTCAAGTCTTGGAATGGCTCCTTATGAAGCTTTATATGGTAGGAAGTGCCGATCTCCGATTTGCTGGGCTAAGGTAGGTGATAGATCATTGTTGGGACTGGAACTTGTGCAAGAAACAACTGAGAAGGTGAAACTAATTTAGCAACGATTGAAAACTGCACAGAGCCGCCAAAAAAGTTATGCAGATGTCCGGAGAAGAGATAGGGAATATGAAGTCATGGATCATGTGTTTATTAAAGTAACTCCTATGAATGGGCAAACACAATTTGGAGTAAAAGGAAAGTTGGCTCTGAGATACATTGGCTCGTATGAGATTTTAGATAAAATCAATTCAGTGACGTACCAAGTGGCTTTACCTCCAATTATAGAGAACATGCATAATGTTTTTCACATTTCAATGATTCGGGAATATTTACGGGATCCGCACCATATTATTGAGCTGACACATGTGCTTTTGAAGGAGGACTATACATATGAAGAGAGGCCAATTCAAATTGTGAATCGCCGAATCAAAAGAGTGAGAAATAAAGATATTCCATTAGTGAAGGTTGATTGGCAAAACCACAGAGGGACTTATGCAACTTGGGAAACTGAAGAAAATAAGATGAAGAGATACCTTGAACTGTTTCCTCTGGATCCGATATTCTTGAAGACTAAAGGTAATTTGAGTTTGGAGGACCAAACTCTTTAAGAGGGGAAGATTGTAACAACCCTGACCTGTGATTAACTATTAAACCATGATTAAGGATGCCTAATAAGTAATTAAGAGGAAATCCTGTGTTATTTGCATTTAAATTTGTTTATGGTAGGATTATATGTCTGTATTTCTGATCTGTTATGCAAATTAAAGGCCTTATCGGCCATAGAACATGAAATTGACTTGGTTGATGTGTTATTTGGAATTTTTAGAAAATTATGGTAGATTTAATTTAAATTCGATTCGGAACCAAATAATTAGAATAAATTATGTCAATTAATTAGTCACTAATGAAGCTTCTTAATCAAGCCTATATAAGTCACAAGTGAGCTCTTGATTACATTTTACACTTTCATTTCTTCCTCTTCGGACATCAAAATGTGTGTGAGAGAGAGACCAAAAGTGAATAGAGATCAACAAGGGCAATTTAGGAGGATTTGGAAGAATTAGCTTGAAACCTCAAACAATTAGCCATCTAGAGCATAATTGAACATCTAAGGTAAGAATTTAACCCTTTAGCTATGTAATTGAGCCAACTTAGGCATAGATTCAAGAGGGTTAAGTGTTTAAATATGAGAATTGAGCTAGAAATGAAGGAATTTAAGTCATACCATACATGCATACATGTTTTCTTATATTTTGAGTTTAATTGTCAAGAATTCTCACTTGCATGTAACAATTGTACCATAGTTTTGGGAATTCATCATGTTTTCCATCATTCTACCTTATTTGATCATGATTTGGAGGCTTTGAATTTAATTCATTACATGCATGTTATGCTTTCAAAGTTTCAAGTTGAATTTTGGACTACTGATTTACTTTTGGGCCTTGATTTTACCAAATGATCCTTAATTCTTGATGTTTTACAAGTTTAGACATGTTTTCTCAAGTTTTGGGCCCAAAGGTTGTGTTTTAAGGCTTTGAATTCAAGTTTTGAACTTGGGAGTGCAATCTAGAAATTCCAAAATTCTGCCTCACCGCTTGAGCGACAGAACCTGTACTCGAGCAGCCACTCTTTGTTTTGCACTTCCGCTTAAACAACCAAAAGTTGGCTCGAGCGTAAAATGCATGCTCCCAAAATTTTACAAATTTTACTGACCGTGTGAGTGACCGAAATTGCGCTTGAGCAAAGACCTCAGTCTCACGCTCGAGTGACTGTGGAGCGATCGTGGAGCGAAAAATTCACATAATCAGTACTTTTGCAAACTTTATAGACCGCTTGAGCAACCAATGTTGCACTCGAACGGACTGCCTTGTTTTTGAAATTTTGGCTAAGTGTTCTAAAGTGCATTTTAGCATCCTCTTTGCGTCTTAGGCATTCCTAAACCCTAATTAAGGCATAGTAATAAGGATAAAGATTAGAAACACACTAAGAATGAAATGAAACAAGTTAAGTACTATCCAAGTGTGTGATTCAATGAGTGTATATGTTATATGTTTGTGAAGGTCACACGCCATGAGCGGTTTGATCCGTTGGTTCTACTACCGAAGCTATCTGTGAGTAATAACTTTGTAAAGTTATGTTTATATTTAACTATTTTCCTGTATGATATGACACGAAATGATCTATTTTCTAAAATGCTATGTTCGGTATCAATGAATGATTATCCATATATTGAAAAGTATTTGTGACATCCTTAGCACATAGTCCTTGCCCGAGGGTAACAATACTGTGGTCTATGAGCACAAGGCCCTTGCCTGGGTAATAATACCGTGGTCTCATGGCCCAAGCCCGGGGGTAACAATACCGTGGTTTAAGTATGTTATCTGTTCCCGGTGCGGGAGGTTCCTTTATGGAATTGGTCAAGTATGACCCTTAATGCTCTGTATCTGATCTGTTAGCGCTAATGGGTGTACCACGTATGAATCATCTGTGAAATTGAATAAGTACATGCTTCTAAACTCTGAATAAGAATATGAATCTGTTTCTAATCCGAACTCTACTTTCTGAATCTGATATGGGACAGCATTCATTAAACCGTTTACTCTATTATTATTCACTGGGCTTTTGCTCACTATTTATTTTATGTACGTAGGTGACTAGGCGTGTGACCAGGCTCAGAGTTGATTGCCTAGAGTTTGTCAGTCTGCCAGCCAATGTACCTCCTAGAGAGGTTCCCTTTTGAGATCTGACCAAGTTTGTGTGAATCAAGTTGTTGAGACTTTTGTATTTTCTTATGTTTTGTTCGAGCACGTTTTGTAAGTTCTGTACAAGTGGATTTTCATGTCATCACACGTATGTATATAAGTTTTAAATTTCCTATTTCATGTATGTCTACACAGCTCAATAGGCTATGCATGTTTATATATTTGCTTCCGCTAGCCCCTTATATTTTGTTATTCTGTTCAGAGGCCTTTGATAATCATAGGATTACTAGCTAGTTACGACGCTAAACCTATAGAGGCGTATTTGAGTCGTGACACAACAAGTCCACATAAGCACCATAAATTCATACTTAAGTACAAATATACAAGGATAAAATGTGTAGGGCTCATGGGCTAGAAACATCAGGGGGTGGTGGAGGATAACGATCAAGAAGAGCCTATATCATAGTGTGAACCACGTAGGCATCCTCACGAGACTGTGTCTAGAAGGCAATGAACTCATTTTGGTAGGCAGTGAAATCAATATAGAACGTGTTCATTTGATCCTGGTGAGCAAAAAAATTTGTTTGTAGCTTCTGCACATGCTTACGATACTATTCGGATGCAAATTGTAATCTTGATATCAACTGTCGGTGGTCCTGCAGAGTACTTTAGACGTGACCCATAGAGTGCTGAAGGTGCATCTGACCGTCTAGAGAAGCCTGACACTGTTCTATGGTCATATATATCGGCTCCTCTTGGAGAGGCACTAAAGGAGCAGGAAGTGGAGGGTCATGCATCTGAGCATCCTCCGCATCAACTAGGGCATCGCCTTTGGGTGAAATCTAAGAAAGATTGTGCCACTATTCTCACTGGCCGAATGTCAAGAAGGCAGCATCAGACTCCTCATTGGGGTCAGTCTGACAGCTTGAAAATTGCTGGAAGATAAGAGTGAGGAGGTTGGCGAATGGAAGAGGCCAAACGGTATTCTACATAGCACTAGGTTGAACTACTTTCTACAAGAATTTGCCCATATACATCCAGATGATGTCAGTGATGTCAACCTAAAAGACATACTGATACCGATACAATGCTCGAATGAATCCCTTGTAGCGCTCAGCCTTGTGCCTAAAAGGAAGAACATTCTTGTGAAGCACGAAATCAATGAACAGTAAGCGGCTAGGGAGCTTACTCTAGCATAATCATGTGAAGGATTTGTCGCTATGAGACCTCGGAAAGTGCTTCTAAATGAGCCATGGAATACCAAGAGTATCCTTTGTGTCCAGGAATGGGTACTTAGCAAGGTACGCATATAGGCAATTCAAAACTGCTGCTATCATTTCAAAAGTGAACCAAACATCACGGCCATCAATGGTGGAGAAAATGGTGAAGGGATTCTTCGCTCGATCCTTGTGCAGGTTTTAGTAGAAAAATCTAACCAAACGAGGGTAGGTGGGAGTAGTCACATTGCAAAGACCCAAATGTTGGCGGTCCTACAATTGCTAAACTACCTAGGAGATGGTCGGGTCATTCTTGAAATACCGGATATCAAACTTTGTAAGCTTATGGAGTGGGAGATGAGCCCACTCATCGCGAGATTGCTCAAATGGTGGTGGTGGCGAGGGTGGTGGTAACAGTGGCAATGGTGGTGCCAAAGAGGAACCTTTGGCTTTTCTGGAAGCCTGGGATGGTGCACGTTGACTCATTGCCTACACACATCAAAACCATACACAAATAATACCCCGTAAAGCATAAGTACCAAGAATAATATAGCGCAAACCCATATCCCAACCAAGTCCCACAATTAATAAACGACAACCATGCATGTTAGTCCTCCATCTTTTTTTTTTTAGAATAAAGATATTAAAAAAAAAAGAAGATAAAGTAACTAACTACAAATATGAACAATATAACTAGAAACTAATAAGCAACTACAACAACAATTAAAAGAAAATAAGGGGGAAAAAAAAAAACCAAATGAAACACAAACTAAACTAAACTAAACTAATTTGTAAACTAAAATCATACAAAACAACTATATAAAACTATGTTAAATTATTTACATTAAATTTTTTTTCCCAAGTGTGATCCCGCACCGTGCGGGGGAAATTCGTTGCACGTGCGGTGAGTTCAGATGATGATGATTATAATTATTATTATTTTAAACAACAATCAAAACTAAACTAAACTAAAATAGACAAATATTATATTAAACTAGACCAAAATAAAACTAAGTAGACTGAACTAAATTACATAAACTGTGGTAGAAAAATACAAACAACAAGAAGCTACACTATCAATGTCTTTTTGTTGTTTTATTTTATTTTTTATGGAGCAATACAACAAAACCAACATGAATCCCCAGATTTTTTTTACAACTAGAGTTAAAATATTAAAGATCTACAACTAAAAGACTTTTTACAACTAGAATTAAAATACTAAAGATGTACAACTAAAAGATAAACTTCTCTTGAAATGTAAGAAGAAGAAAAAAAAAAAAAAAAAAAAGGTTGAAGGTCCACTAGAAAAAATGTTGCCGTAAAGAAGTCTGGCAGTGGTGGTGATGCGCCGACAATGATGTACGTCCATGGTGGTGATGTTTGGGTAAAGGTTGATGACGATGGATGGTAATGATGGTCTTCTGTCAAAGAGAGAATAAGGTAGAGAGAATGTAAGGTAGAGACAGAGAGAGAGACAGAGAGAGAGGGTTTGAGAAAGTGATGGGTGAAAGGTACGTGGCTAGGGTTTAGTTTCAGATTATTTTATTTTATTTTTTTTAGTTTAAAGTGTGTCGCATGTGCGGGAAGAGTTGTTGCACGTGCGGTGGTTCAGTCGCACCAGACCCCCGTACCTACTTTTAAAGCATAAGAGAATTTGGTTTTGAAAAGTTTTCCTCAGGTGTATGGTAATTAGCTACACCTACGACGTGTGTGCCATACCTATGGAGGACTTTGCCATACCTACGGCGTAGTGCACCGCACAACGTCCCACACTTGCTCTAAAAGTTTAATGTAATTTCAACTTGGAGAGTTCACTACATGTGCAGTGGACTTTGCCGCATGTGCAAGAATTTTTTTTTTTTTTTTTTTGAGAAAACAAATTTTGCAATTGTAAATTAAATGCACAACTACCCAACCCAAATTGTGACAGTTGATTTTGGTGCACCGCTCGAGCGGTCATTCGATCGCTCAAGCGAAGATGCATAGCTCTCAGTAGTTTGCCATTTTGTAAGCGAGACCGCTCAAGCGGTGAAGTTATCATTTGAGCGTATATATTAGGCTCCCAGTATTTTTACTGCAGCTCTGCAAAACCTTTGGAACCTCACATTTACTGCTCGAGCGATGGAAAGATCGCTCAAGCGATCTCTTCAGAATTGTGCATGTCATTCGAGCAATGGAAAGTTCGCTCGAGCGGTTTATCAGGACAGCTGACTTAATAATCAACCCTCACTCATTTTCTTTTCACTTTGTCATCTTTTCTCTCTCTCAAACACCCTTTCTTAAAAACCCTAGCCTAAAAACACTAGATTTCTCAAATTTCTACCTTGAAT
The DNA here is from genome assembly GCA_030407325.1 of Camellia japonica. Lineage (NCBI taxonomy): Eukaryota > Viridiplantae > Streptophyta > Magnoliopsida > Ericales > Theaceae > Camellia > Camellia japonica. The sequence goes on along the minus strand of JAPPVO010000036.1, from coordinate 156,368,083 downwards.
CCACCCTAAATCCTTCAAGGATGTTAAAAGGAAAGCTTGGATCAAGACTTCTACCGATTGATTCGAAACTTCGTCAAAATTTCAAGTTGGATTCTTATCCTTCGCTTCCAATCTTGAGGTAGGGGTATCTTTAACTTGTTATGTCTTTGATTTGGAACACACATGTGGTATTTTCATTAGATTTCCTAGTGTATATAGATATAGATATAGATATAGATATGTACACAATGTGTGAGATTTGCACAAAGAAAGGGTTTTTATCCAAATTGTTGAGAAAGATTATGAATTTTCCTTGTTGATTATTGATGTTAATGATGATTATTGGCTTTTTATGGGTGAGAGAAAGAAAAGCCCCAATTTCTCAAAACCCTAGGTTTAAATTGTGATTTTACTTGTGATGTTTATTTTAATTGACTCTTAAATCATGGAATTAGGGGAAAGACTATGGCAAAAGTGTTGAGATATGAAAATTTTGAGCCTTCTTGGGTATGTGCCTTGAGACAGGGAAAGGTTGGGAATTGGAAAAATACCTTTTGGTTGTTAACGTTGTTAAATCTTACTCACAATTGATTAAACCTTAGGTGAATTGGATTTGAAAATTCATGTATCATGTGCATCATATTTTTATGTGATCTTATCATCTTGTGGAACGTTGGAAGTGTTTAAAGGGAGTAAATAGTCTATGAGTTCGGGTAGTGAGTTGGGTTTGGTTTGAGTTGTGAATTGTATTTGGTACCCGCACGGGGAGTCAAGGTGCCCAATTGCCCTGTCTGCTCATATCACTAGATGCATGTAGGACAATGTTTTTGGGTGTCCACGAGCCCGCCGTTTTTAGAGTCGACAAATGTGAAAAAACATGGTTTTGGGTGTCCACGACCCCGCCGTTTTTGGAGTGGGCAAATATGGAAGGGAAGTTCTTGGGTGCCCATTGCCCCGCCATTTTTGGTGCCAACAAATGTGGGACTATTTTCAGTATATGAATCTATATATATGCATTTTGGTTTTGCGACTCTCGCTTGGAATGTCATAGTGTATTTACCACCTGTGTTATAGAAAAGAAGGTTACCAAACATCATGCATTGTTTATTTAACGTATAAAGAAAAACATTTTCATATTATTTCAACTCTTGCAAAGCATGATTATGTGTATTGCAATTAATTATATAACTTGTTAAATATATCACCTACTGGGCATTCGCTCACCCCACACAAACCATTTTTTCAGGAAATGAAGATGAAGCACTACCTAAATGATTAATTTGGAAAGAAAAAATGTGGATGGAGCATGAATGCTCTTTATTTTGTTGTCATGTATATTTAAGCCTAGGGCTATTTTGTATGGATACATAGACTTTCATTTTTTGTAACAAAGGACAATACCCGAGGAAGTGTTAACTTTTGATTCTCTTCTTTGTACTATTTCTTATCCTTTGAACTATTTTTTTTTAGGGATGGATGTAAAGAGACAATGTTGTAAATCTTGGGAATAGTTCGATGGGGAAGAAGTATTGTTGAATTACATCACTATTATTTTTTCTTTTGTTTTGTTTGTATTTATGTTGGGTGTAATAAAGAAACAGGATTTGAGATGCTTCCAGGTTGTTACACAAATTCTACCTTTATTTAGTATTTGAATAACAAATAAACGATTTCAAAGTCTCAAAACGCTCAAATAAGGTATATCTTCATGCGAAAACCACAGATATTACTTTTCTCCCTAACCATGTTTGTAACTTTCCCTATTTTCTAACAGGGTGACAGACTAAGTTGATTTAGTATCTAAAATGGGGGCGCTAAAAGATACCTCAACCTATGGCACTGCCATACAGATTTCAAGCCGAGGTGGTTTTGAAGTAATCTCCAGACTTTATTCTCGAAAATTTCAAACCTTTGAGTTTTTGGCTTTGCCATTTGAAATCTTGTTTCCACTGTCTCAGTTTGTCTCCTTGGAACTAATTACAAACATAGTCAGGTGGCTATACTAGACTGTTAGATGTCGTTCAAGCACGGCTAACACCAACAGAATTACACCTTTAAATGTTTTAAAGTTTCCTAGACAACGAACATAAGAAAGCAAAACAAAAAGAATAAAGAAAAAGAAAAAGAAAAACAGAGTTATGTTTGTGACTCAATTGGAGTAAAACAAATCCATCAAATCAATGGACTTGATCATCTCCCCATTCTTAATCCCCTCCATACAGGGTTTGAAAAGTTGGCCATTCACCTTGAAGGTGTGGCCATTACGTGGATCTTGCACCTCAATGGCACCATGAAGGAATGCCTTGATGACCACAAAGGGGCCATCCCATCTTGACCTAAGCTTACCCAAAAAGAGCCTTAACTTCAAATTAAAGAGCCACACTTTTTGGAAGGACTCAAAGGCTTTGCGACTTATGTGTTTGTCATGGAATGCCTTAGTCCGAGCCTTGAAGATTTTCGATCTCTCATACGCATACTTTCTAATCTCTTCCAATTCATTGAGTTGTAACTTCTAACTAATTCCAGTTGTAGTCATATTGAAGTAAACTTCTTTACAACCTAAAGTGCTTGATGCTCTAGTTCTACCTGGATGTGGCAAGTTTTTTCAAACACCACCCTATATGGTGACATCCCAATAGGTGTCTTATCAGCAATGCAGTAGGCCCATAAGGCATCAATCAACTGTGTTAACCAATCCTTTCTATCCGACCTCACTATCTTTTCAATAATGTGCTTTCACTTCTCTGTTTGACACCTCTACCTGGCGACTAATTTGAGGGTGGCATGGAGTGCCAACTTTGTGAGATGGATCATTTCTTAACTATTGACTCAAAGAACCAATTACAGAAGTGTGCACCCCCTATCACTTATTATGGCCCTAGGAAACCCAAAACGACTAAAGATATTCTCGTGCAAGAACTTGACCACCACTTTGTAGTCGTTTGTTCAGGTAGCTATAGCCTCAACTCATTTCAAGACATAGTCCACCGCCAAAAAGAATGTACTCAAAGCCGAATGACGATAGAAAAAGGACCTATGAAATCAATGCCCCATACATCAAAAATCTCTACCACTAGAATTGGGGACACTGGGATCATGTCTCGAGGGGACATAGAACCCATTTGCTGACAGCGCAAACAAGCTCTACAAAATTGGTAGGCTTCTTTAAAAATTGTGAGCCAATAAAACCCGCTTTATAAAACCTTAGCAGCCATTTTGTGCGCACTAAAATATTGATCTAGACAATATTTAAACAACTCTGAATCCTCTCAAAAATAAAAACGTAACCTTAGAAAAGAAACAGTTCTTGTCTTGCTTGGACCAACATGATGGAATTTGGTTAACAGTTAGGTAGTTGACTATATGTGCAAACCAAGGAGGTCTTATTTGTGATACCTCGTTACTCGTCTGCAAACGAGTCTTGTAAGACTAGCAGGTCAGTAGTGTGATCAACTAGAATTTGAGATAGGTTGTCAGCTACAACATTTTTGGAACCTTTCTTGTACTAAATCTCTAAATCAAACTCTTGTAGCAAGAGTATCCACTTAATGAGTCTCAATTTGGTCTCCTTTTTAGATGACAAATGCCACAAGACGGCATGATTGGTGAAGACAATGACCTTAGAACCAAGAAGATATGACTAGAACTTGTCCAATGCAAAAACCATTGCCAGTAACTCTTTCTCAGTGGTGGTGTAATTTAACTAACCATCGAAAAGAGTCTGACTTGTGTAGTAAATCGCATGTGGCATTTTGTCCACATAATGGTACTCCAACTGCATAGTCAGAAGCATGACACATAATCTCAAATAGATGGGCCAAATCCGTGATTGTAAAATTGGGGTTGTACAAAGGGTAGCCCTTAAAATCTCAAACGCCGCCACATATGGCTCATCAAAGACAAATGGGACATCCTTGCCAAGCAAGTTGCATAAGGGTCGTGAAAGATTTCTAAAGTCTTTAATAAACCAGAAGTAGAATCCCGTGTGCCCTAGAAATGAACGCATGTGGCATACCGATGTAGGTGAGGGCTAACAAAAAATCAAGTCGACTTTAGCCTTGTCAACCTCTATACCTCGTGGAGACACAATATGACCCAACATAATACCCTTTCGAACCATGAAATGACTATCATTCCAACTCAAAACTAAGTTTGTTTCCATGCATCGTGCTAACATTGTGGCTAAGTTCTGAAGACAAACCTCAAAAGATCAGCCAAAAACAGAGAAGTCATCCATGAAGACTTCTAAAAAATTTTCCACCATGTCAGAAAATATGGCCATCATGCACCTTTGAAAGGTCCCCGATGCATTACATAGCCCAAATGGCATCCTTCTATAGGCAAAAGTACCAAACGGATAAGTGAATATAGTCTTTTCCTAGTCAGCAAGGTATATAGGAACTTGACTGTAACCTGCATAGCCATCAAGAAAATAGAAATGGCTTTGATCCACTAACCTCTCTAGGATTTGATCAATAAATGGTAAGGGAAAAGTGATCCTTCCTTGTCATGGAGTTGAGCTTCCAGTAATCAATGCACACTCGCCACCCGATGGTGGTTCGTGTGGGGACAAGCTCTCCTCTCTCATTTTCAACAATTGTACGACCCAACTTTTTGGGTACCACCTATATGGGAAATACCCGCATCTAGCTATTTCACAACCTCTTTTTTAACCACCTCTTTCATATTGGGGTTCAACCTCCTTTGCATTTCATGAGAAGGTTTAGCATCCTCCTCAAGATGGATGTGATGCATGCAAACGGAGGGATTAATACCCCTTAAATCAGCCACTACCCACCCAATTGCACTCTTTTGCTCCTTAAAGACACTTAAAAGCTGACTCTCCTGATATACATTCAAGTCAAACATTATGATAATTGGAAGTGTCTCTTTAGGACCCAAAAATGCATACTTGAGAGTAGCCGGTAATGACTTCAACTCAAGCTTGGGTGGTGCCTCAAGTAATAGTAAGGCGGGCTCACTAGACAATGGAGGCAATGGTTCGAATGGGGCCCTCTAAGGTGGAAAATCTAGAGTCGAATGAGCATCAAGAAAAGCATTGACCTCTTCTATGGACCTCTCAATATCAAAATTTTCTATCCCAAGATGAGCTAGACATGCCTCTAGAAGGTCATCTATGAGAATAGAGGGCAAAGCCTCCTCCACTATTTCACCCATCATATCAACAAACAAGCACTTTTCCCTCTCAGGGGGTTGTTGGGATGCCTAAAACATATTGAATTTCACGTGCATATTCCCAAATGAAACATCCATGACCCCAGTACGACAATTTATAAATGCATTAGCAATTGCAAAGAACGGTCGACCTAAGATCATTGGGATTTGCTTCCTAGTGCTAGCTACTGGTTCCACATCTAAAACCAAGAAGTCAACAGGAAAATAAAACCTATCAACCTTCACAAGAACATCCTCAATCACGCCATAAAGCACTTTGAGGGACGAGTCAGCTAATTGTAGTGTGACAGTTGTGGGCTTTAATTTGCCAAGCCCAAATTTCTCGTACTAGAGTACAGTAGTAAATTGACACTCGCCCCCAAATCTAGCAAGGCACTCTCAATAAAATGATCCCCTATGATGCATGTAATGGTTGGGGCACCTGGGTCTTTAAGCATTGGAGGTGTGTTACTCAGAAGAATGGAGCTTACTTGCTTCATAAGTATGACCTTTTGGAACACATGTGTCCTAGATTTACACTTTTGCGTACATAGATCCTTCAAAAATCTGGCATAGGAGGGTACTTGTTTAATCACTTGCAATAGGGAGACGTTGATTTTAACTTGTTTAACCACTATCATCGCCTCCATGGATGTTGCCCTCTTATCAAAAGGGAACGGTGTGTCAAGACATTGGGAAAAGGGTGCCTTGGGCACATATGGTGCCTTAGGCACACTTGAAATACCAGGGGACACATCATCCCCTTTTGGTGTTACTCTTTCACCCTTGCTCTCATCAGGTTTACCACTGTGGTCACCCTTCTTAGCCTTAGTTACATCAAATACAACTAGTAGAGGTCCTAACTCCCTTTCACTTCACAAAATAATTATTGCCTACACCTATTCATGTTGTTTACCACTTCAACAAGACCCATCTATCCTATATTGACCCTTATGGTTGGTCATAGTCTCACTTGGTAATTTTTCCTTCTCTCTCCTATTCAGATTATTAGTCATTTGACCCAATTAGGCCTCAAGCTTGGCAATGGAGTGAGTGTGGGAATGAAATACTAATGCTAGCCCCTAGAGGTCTGAGAGAACTTCCAAAACCTGGGCCTCGAATGTTGAATTTCCTTGAGGTGCAGGTGGGGGTGGTTATTGTCAGTAAGGTTGTGTAGGCGGTAGGAAGATTGATTTGCAAAATTATTAAAATTCTGCCTTGGTGGTTGAGAAGGGTAAGAAGTGCCTTGTGATAAGGATCTCCAATAAAGATTCGAGTGGTTTCTCCATCCCAGGTTATATGTGTTAAAGTATGGATCGTTACTTGGTCTGAAGAATCCTTAAACCGCATTTACATGCTCTTGGACTAACTCTGGAGATTGTGGTTCCAAAAGGGCACTCACTCAAGTCATAAGTAAGGATCACAAAAATAGCACAAGCCTCATTGAATTGAGGTTGTACTTGTTGTGTAGAGGCATGCCCTAAAGCTAAAAGTTGGTCCATTTTGCGGGACAACGCTTCTATTGGTTAAGCTAACTCAACATTGCGCCCAACCTTATAAACGGCCCATCTTTTCCAGGCTCCAGTAACAGGTTACCAGACTTGCCAGGCTACGAAGGCATGGTGAAGAGAGTTATCATTTAGGTTTTCAAAAAGTTACCATGCCTCAACATCACTCTTTGCCATAAATATCCCACCACAGGATGAATCTACCATTTGGTAGTCAGGCTTATTTAATTCAATAGAATCTCTAAACAAGTTTCCAATCGAGCACTTGGTGATGAGGACAATGTTGGAGAAGGTCTCGAAGTCTCTCCGAAATCTCATGAAATTGCTCGCCATCATTTTGAGTGAAATTTGTGATGACTCACCTCAATTGGTTGGTCTTACTAATGGAAAAGTACTTCTCCAAAAACTTTTGCTGTAATTGGTCCCATGTTGTGATAAAATTAGTAGCCAACGAGTTTAACCAATGTTTGGCCTTTTCCTTGAGTGAAAAAGGGAATAGTCTCAGCCTAAGGGCCTCATCAGTGAAATTCTAGATTTTCACTATAGAGCAAATTTCTAGAATTTCATGTAGATATTTGTAAGGGTCATCAAGAGCAAGTCCGTGGAATGATTGAAGCATTTGAATAGTGCTAGAATTAATCTCATAGTGGGCAGCAGTGGTGCCCGGTAACTGAATGCATGATGGTGAAATGTATACAGTGGGTGTGAAATAATTCTTAAGGGTCCAATTGGGCCCATTAGGAATAGGATTAGGTTCAGTCATTTCTACTGGCTCTAGATATGGATATTCAATCCTAAGAACATAGAAAGAGGCTCTAAGGTTCCTAAGAGTCCTTTCTAGTTCAAGGACCAAATTCGAAAGTTCAGGGTGGCAAAAACGTCACCCGTGCATACACTACTCAAACACACTAAGTTTCGACTCTTGTGTATCTAATGAAACAGAATGCCAAAGGAAAAGAAATACTTATAGGGATTAATGAAAACGCTTTATTCGCCTCGCAAATGCTCAACATGTAGACCGTTGTCCCTAACCTCTGCTTGTGTTCTCACTTTTAACACTTTGGTGCTTTGCTCGCGTGTTTTGCTTTTAGCACTCTAGTGCTGCGATTTTTCTTTTATTTTTTATTTCAAGCTCAGTTATGCTCCGCTTCGCACTATAGTGTTAACTCCACTCACAGCAAATTTTGCACAATTTGCAACACACAAGAGTAAAACCCTAAACTAAAAATTAAAATAAGAATTTAACTTTCAATTAATTAATTTTTCCAGAAGTCCCCGGCAATAGCGCCAAAATTTGATGCGTCATTTAACATACCAAAAATAAACGTTGAACTATACCTAATTCCTTAAAATAATGACAAGTCTAGATATCAATCCACAAAGACTAATGTAAAACTAAACTAATTTAACTTGCAAGATTACGAAATTAATTTTGATAAAAAGATTGATAAGAATTATATTAAAACTAGAATTAAAATGAAAAAGAGAAATTAAATTAACAATGAAAATTAGGGTTTGTGAAATTGATTTTTGGGAAATCCTAGGGCAAAGAATCCACCACTAGTCACAGAAATAAGGTTTAACATCAGCAATTAATTATAATCTGGTTTGAACTACCCAATGATTCGCAACTACAAGTTTGAAACATTGATCAAGAGGATTGTTGCATTCAACGTATAGGGACAAATCATCTCAAGTAGTACAAGTCATTCACTCTAAACTAAAGTAGCAACATGACTCGTCTCTCGTTGCATGACTTGTCTCATATTTTGAACACAAACATGAAGAAAACGAATGTATGGAAAGCATATAACAGTCATAGAAAGTAAAATACTCAAGGAGGTGAAAAGAAACGTTATAAAAATCTTCCAAAACATCCACACATTTGTTCAAACTGTTAAACAATGAAAGCCTAAGAAAACATATTTACATAGCTATAATTTCATCAAAACCCTAGAAAATGGAAGACTACCCACTCATGGAGGAGTGACAATAGGTAGAGGGTGAAGCTACCATGAAAGACAACCTTAAAGCTCCAAGCTTTTCTCTTTCAAAACCCTAGCCTCTCTTGTTCTTTAGAAAATATCATAACCCTTTTCCAACTTTCTATTCTTTTTTTTATACCTTGCAGACAGTCAAAATATGTTCAAAAACCCATGCATAGAAATCGAGGTGGACCCACATGCGCGAGAAATATTGGCCGCATGTACGGGAGAGGCACCGTATGTGTGGGAAGACCCTCTGTACGTGCAGGAATGCTCGCTTCGTTGCAGTCCCATTTTAGCCACTTTTTTATTAGTTTTACACTTATGCATGCCCAACCTGATTCAAATTAAATACTTGTGAAGTATGCCAAGTTATATGAAGAAAAACATTAAATAATATCTATTATCGGCCTTAATGTAACACATCTCAGCCTTAATATGTAAAGGGGACCACTTTGTGTTTTTGCCACATGTTGAGGCTATTATGATCATAAAAAATGTGACATGCCTAATCGGGTCATTGTGGTTAGCATCCCGATCAGGTGGCTCATCTAGTTAGACGAGTGCGCTTCTCAACTAGGTGGACCTCCTATTCAAGCAAGAACAAAACTTGGCACTAGACCATAGTAAGGACAAGCCTGACCCCAAGCTTGACTAGGGTCCTTTCGGACAAACTAACCTCCTCCAAGCTTGGGCTTAATTGCCAATGGGCTTTCTATTCATGGGCCACAACTAGATCATCATCAACACTCATTTACTTGTAACTTTTATATATGAGTTTTGTTAACAAGTGTCTTTACACATACTTGTTAAGAATGCATTAAATATGTGGAAAAAAAGAAAGATATAAATATATTTTGATAGAGACTGAACTATATTTTTTTTCCTTCCTTCTATTTTAACATGATATACACTACAAGAAATTAGTCTTTTAAAGGCTAATATTTAGGAACTAATTTAAACATATGATGATTTACTTATAAGATTGTAAAAATGACTATTAATATTCTCACTTAATATTTACATAATTTTTTTAGGCCAATAAATTTGGGCCTAGTTTGGCATGTCTTGAAAAAGACAAAAAATCAAAAAGTTACCTAAAAAGCTAAAAAGTTATCACTATTCACAAAAAAAATAAATTTACACATAAAAAATACAACTCAACTTTTTGCTAAAGTGATGGGTTGTCCAGGTGATTGGTCTGCTGTACTGTTCTAAAAATGATTGCCTCCTTCGCGAGCAACCATTTAGATTGTGCTGTTCGGCCCGTGGGGGCTACCACGGGTCACATTTTGATAATCTGAACCGTATTATATGCCTGTAAAAAATCACATTGATCGGATATCGCTAACTATATGATCAAATCAGTTTTGTATTAAAAAACAGATGGTGTATTATAATTAACTGGTGAACAAAAACTAATCCGATCAATGTGATTTCGATATCCGATCAATGTATTTTTTACAGGCATATAGTACTCGACGAGTTCTATATATTGAATGGTTCAGATTATTAAAGTGGGACTCGTGGTGGGCCCCACGGGCTGAACAGCATGGTCCAAATGGTTGCCCGCGAAGGAGGCAATCATGTCCTTATCTCCTACACTCCGCCCATAAAAAGGTGCCCGTACAGTCTATTACACTTATTTCTCATATACACTTATTTATATAATTTTTTATTACACATTTTTTCGTAAAAAGACAAAAAATTAATCTAAATATCTATATTTTTTTTTTAACTTTTTAACTTAAAAAGACAAAAAATACATTTATTTAAGATACCCCAAACAACTCCTTGATTGCCAATATATTATTACATCTTTAGGACCAAATATTTTCGTTATTATCAATTAAAAACATTTTGAGTATCATTTTAACAATTAAAAAATCGGGACTCACTTCAGCCCTTACTTGCTCATTCTCTCTTCAGCCCTAAAGTCGGGAGCTCCAAGGCAGATTGGGAGCTCAATCTTCTTCAAATTTTGGTGCGTCTCTCTCCCTCTCTCTCTCTCCCTCTCTCTCTCTCTCTCCGTAATCGACCTGTAAGAGCTCCAATTCAAACTTTCAATTTCTTATCGTAATCGACCTGTAAGAGCTCCAATTCGAACTTTCAATTTCTTATTATTTCATAGATTGAACTTTTTTTTTGTGTATATATATATATATATATCTTAATGCGTGTTGGAATTGAAGAATTCTTTACATAGATTGAACTTGTGTGTGTGTATATATGTATATCTAATCTAATGCGTGTTGGAGATGAAGAATTGTTTTCTCGCACAGTTCGATCAATACTGTATTTCGAATGCTGTTAATTTGTTGTTTCAGTGAGTTTTCAGGTGTTACACTATCATTTTCTTTTTTTGATTTTCAATTTCTGATTATTTCATAATTGATTTTCATTGATTTTGAAGCCAATTATGGAAAAGTAAAAAAAAAAGAAAAATCAATTATGGAATTGTGCGAGGGTGTCTTTTACAGGTGAGTACGAGATTGCATGTCATATGTCTTTAAAACAGCTACAGAGGATAAGTAGATGAGAACACAAAAAAATTTAAAAATAAAAAATTGAAGTAGCAGAGTACATTGAATTACAGAAATTGTGGAAATTTTGCTTGCCTGAGAAAGAATGAGAGAGATTTAAAAGGGAAATGGTAACATACCTTAAAATAGAAGGCACTGATAGTTTAGAAGCTACAGGTCCAAATATCAGACTCCTGTGACATCCTGAGAAGCACTCTTCTTACGATGTCACCCGGATACATACCTGATATCATTTTCTCAAAACCCTGCAGCAAGATCATCATGGTTGTGTTATTCACATGATTATTGGAGCAAAGCGGAGGAAAGGGGACCAATTTAACAGTGATTGAACCTTGCTTGATCATTTGGGTTTGGGCTATCGGCTTCTAAATCAGTATCGTAAGATGTTCTTGGCAGATGAGATGACCAGAAGTTTCCCCATTCCATGTTAACTACCTAATTAATAAAATATAAGAGCATAAGTAAAATTAGCTATCGTTTCCCCCAAATTTCAGTGAGTTTTCAGGTGTTACACCATCATTTTCTTTTCCATAATTGATTTTTTTTTCTTCTCTATTTTCTCTCACTAAGAATAAGAATGATGAATGAATCGTCTCTCACTGGGCCATATGTATGTAGTATTGCTATCAAACTCTTGAGATCTTAATGATAGTAAATTGCCAACTACTCAACTAATGACTGTAAATTGCCTACTGCAAGAAATTAGTCTTTTAGAGACTACTATTTAGGGACTAGTTAGATTTGGTCCCTAAAAATAATCTTTTAGAGACAAATCTAAACTTATGATAATTTACTTATAAAAATACAAAAATGACTTGATATGTTCCCTGTGTCATTCTAGGGTGGAACTACCATGGCACTGGAGGGGGCATGGCATCCCCAATTCTCCAAACATTTAATATATATTTAAATATACACTATAGTTTCATATGTAATGCTTGGCATGGGATGGGTGCTTAGTTATTTTGAACTGTCTGTGTAATGACATTTGAATCGGTAAAGTGATTTTTTTTTTTTTTTTTTTCCTCCCGTCTTGAAATAATCTATTAGCAGATTGGTTTGTTGCATATTTTTTTTACCATAAGTTCTCTTTCATTCTTATTTCTTTTTTTCTTTTTTTTTTTCTTCTGTTTTCAATTGCTAATATGATATATGAATTAATGGTGTTCTTGGTAATACATATCTTCGCTATCAGATCATTGTGATGATAGTGGTGATATTGTGATCCTTTAATACATAAAAAATGAGCAAGAAGTTGCCTCTAGTTTTTCTGGATGTGTCTATTGATGGCGATTCTGCTGAAAAGATGGTTTTTGAGGTATTTCTATATTTTGAACTAACCTACTATAGTATCAAGTGAAATATTTTCTACATATGCAATTAAGTTGAAACTCTTGTTGTTTCTTCTAAAGCCTTTGATATTTTGTTTTCAATGTCATATTTATTCCCAAAAATCGAATGGTTGCAGTTAGTTCATTGGTGATCTTTGGTGATACAGCTTTTCTCTGATGTTGCTCCCAAGACTGCGGAAAATTTTCGTGCACTCTATACAGGTAAGTCTTCTGTTGGTATCATAAGTTAAAATTTCCAATACAAGCTTCTCCCTTTCTAATGAGTCATTTTTCTTTCGTGACTTCATGTTTTACTGTTGATTTGTTGCATTTCAGTATTTTTTTAAATAAAGTCTGACTTGTAACTTCTTTTGTGCATGCTAATCCATTTTGTTGTTGATAGTGGATTATTTTATGTGTCTGATACTTAAAGATATCATATTTTACAGGGGAGAAGGGAATTAGTCCCAAGACTGGAAGACCCCTCCACTACAAAGGATCCTTTTTCCATTCCATTGTTAAAGGATCAATGGCTCAGGTATGTCCTTTGCTTCTTATGCTTGAGAGTGCTTCAATGGATAGAATGTGATTGATTGCCTACATGCTTGGTTTTTCTGGTTAAGAATGACGTAGATGTGGCCTAAAAATTGTCTTTTAGTCAGCTATCCTTGTTTATGCTGTAGGATACAGGGCTGATGGTCACGACTGCTTTTCTTGTGATGTAGTTTTAAGGTTGTACTTACTATCCTAAGAAATTTACCAAACTTTGCAGTACCCAACCCAGTTTTGTAGTAAAGGTTTACTTTGTAGTTACCAGTTCACTGATTCTTATTATTTATGCTACAGGGTGGTGATTTTCTTAAACGAGATGGTATGTATTCCTTGGACTTGACAGTCTTTTTTAATTTTTTACCATTATATTGTTTAGAGGTTGCAAATTCAGTAAAATTATTGTTTGGGTCCCTTCTATACATATATGTGCCATGGATGCTCTGCTTTTCTATTAAAACTAACTATTGTTTTATTTTTATTTATTTGTTCCATTCTTTTTCCAGCAATTTTGGCAATCTGATTCTTAAAATTGAATTCCCAATCCAATTAAAAGAAATCTGATTATTATTTTTGGATAACTATGAATGGCAATATATTAGTTATAACAACCACAACTAGTTGAGTCCTATTTAATGAATTAGGAATCATTTAGAAACACAAATATCATGAATACATGTATAAGTGATAAGCACGTGCAATCAAGAATGCAAGTTGCAACTTAGCATATTTTGTAGTTTATCTAGCTGAATGTGCACTTACGTATCTTATGCTTGTATTATCAGGATGTTGTATATATGAAATGACTTCTCATAAGCCTGCATTTAAAGCATTTATAAGTTTCAAGAACTCTGTTTCCTCTGTTTCTGTCAGAATTATGTGGTCTAGCTTTGGTAAATGTTCTGTAAGTTGGTACTGAATATAGTTAAAACTGACCATGGATATGGCTATTTTGTTATGTAATTTTGTGAACAATGCAGGTGATAGGGTCATATAAAAACATTGATTCATAATTTTAAAAACATGATTCATTTTATGGTTTGGTTTAGTTTGCAAACTTGTAAGAGTGTCTTAATTGTTTCCCTCCTCCCTGCTACAATGCATGCACACACAAATTGGTCTTCCTTTTCATTTTAGTTTGATATTTTAACATTGTAATTCTGACCTAGCTTGTTGATCCAGATCCTTACAATTAATTATTGTTCTGTGCTTTTGATCCTTCCACAGACATATACCTAACAGTTGTTTTGATTGATTGGCAGAATGGAATGCATTCTCTTTGTCCAGCTGTGTGGTCTAAGCATAGAAGGTGGCTGTTGATGTCAATGATCTGTCTCAATCCTTTAACGTGTGTAAGTTTGAAACAATGATCATACACATACACTGGTAGGATGTGGTTGGTGTCTCATTAGTTCTCCTTGATCAGATTATGTACCATTTTTACTTTTAGTCACCTATATGAATGAGTATTGAGATGAAGCCTTGAAATCATTGTAGCTAGAATAGATGTATGATAATATTGAGATTTTACTAAGCAATTGACAAATCGTGATGAGTATTACGCAATAGAGCTTTTCATGACTAGGTAACTCTCTAATGTTTATCATATTTTTCTTCTCTAGTATCAATGAAGATGAAGGAATGCCAGGCAGGAGCAGATTGGGCAAGAAGGGGAAATTTTGGTTTTAAATAATTGTGTCCCTTTCTACCTTAGGGAGCTTTGCTGTTTGTGATGCTGACAATGAGGAGTCCCTTGATGAAAAGTATAAGAAGCTTCGCTGTGACATTGCTCTGCTTCCTCATGATAGCAACGATTATCGGTTGATTGAGAATTACTTGATATGTCAATTTTTGAAAACTTTGAATTTGGAAACTTTTTAAAAGCATTTTGAAAGTTTGAGTTTGGAAACTTTGAATGTACTCAGAGCTATGTACTCATTATGATTTGGTAATAGTGTCTTTGATGTGTGGTTGTCAATTATTTTTTTATTATTATTATTTTATTTTATGATTGGATGACATTTAATTTTTGTGTATTTTTAGCTATCTCAACTTTGATTTTTAACGACGAAAATGTGTTGTAGAGAAAGTTATTTGTCTTTTAGTAACCAAATATCATTGTCGTTAAAAATGTCATTATTTTGTTTTTCGCGACCAAATTGAGACTTTTTACGATGAAGTATTAGCGATCAAATGTTTATCTTGTAAAATCAAACATTTTGTGACAAAATAAAATTAGTCGCTAATTGTCATTTTCATTTTCAGTGACATTTTTAAAAATTCATCGCTAAAGACTTTTCTAAATGCACGTTTAGTGACCATTTTAGTGACCTTTTTAATGACGAATTTAATTTTGTCACGAAAACGACCAAAATGATGATTTTAGGGACCAAAATAATTGGTCGTCAAAAGTCTTATATGTTGTAATGATGCTTTTCATAATAGAGTCTGTTTTTATTTTTTATTTTTAAATAAAGGACATAAAAATTTCTTAAAAAATATCATTTTTTATCATAAAAGTAAATGCGTTTAAAAAATTATATGGTGTAAGGAAAGTAAAGGACATATAATTTTTGTTATTTTTTGTTTTCAAATTTCGATATATTTTTTTACGCCATATAATTTAATTATGATTGAAAATAAAGGGCATTTAATTTTTTTTTTAAAATCCCGAAATTTAATTGAAAATGAAGACATTTACTTTTATGAGTTCATAAAATGTGAGGTCTCTGTCAATGCACACCTTAACTAATGAATTTACTTGCCTAATAGTTAAGCCATGGCTGATTTTGAAGATCAGTTTTTTCAACTTGATGTAGACAAATGGCTAGCATTATTTGTATTCTAAGTGCCGTGTATAATACAAATGGTAAAATTGATCCTTGTGAGGCACCGTTTGGGAAGAGCTAAACTAGGTTTTTTGGCTATTTTGGTCACAAAAGACAAAATAGGCTATTTTAGCCACAAAAATAAAATATCACATCCAACTTATAATCATTACACTATTCTCTCACAAAAAAAGTTAAAAAATATCCCAATTAATCCTTAGATTTCGGAAGAGTTGACCCAATAGAACTCATAGTACGATCTTCAATGAATTTTCATAATGACATAGAGGAAGATGAACTGTGGCTCGCATTGGATAGTCTTCTAGGTAGGGAAAGGCAAAAACACCGAAAGGGTGAAAGGGAGTGTGATACAATTAGCGAGCTGTGAGAGAGACAAGCATAGATCTAAATGTTGGAAAATCATAGCACCAATTTGGATATGGACAGGTATAGCGGTGAGAATGAAATTTACAATCGTAGCATCCGAGTCCCGATACGTAGCGGCCTGAATCCGATATATAGGGCGATACAGTTCGATACAGTTTCATAGTCGCCGGTACGGATGAATCAGTGCAGAGAACCTGCAAGAGCAAAAGTAATTGTAGAAAAGAAAAGAATAACCCATCACATACATCACTCAAACCTTTCACTTCAAGTGCTTTGTCTTCTTCAAGCAATTTCACACTTTCACGGACCATAAATTTGCTTTTGTTTATAGATTTGCAGTTCACAATCAAACTTCTTTATTCTGTTAAAAAAAAAAATCAAACTTCTTTGTGGCTTGGTTCCGTAGATCTAAGCTTCTTTGGGCTGTGGAGTTCACTTCTACCTTCAAGCTTCTTCAAAGAAGGTTTGTCCTTGAGTTGCAAGTTGTAATTTGTGCTTTGTTGTTGTGCTCTATTTTTGATGAGTTGTGGGTTTTGCTATGCTTTGTTTTCTGTTTCGTATTTCATCACCATTTTTTTTTTTTTGGTCTTGTTTCAGTGTAAATGTTTAGGGTTTTTTTTTCTATTTACTTGAAAATGAGTCAAAAGTGCTCCTACATATCAAAATTTTGATTAAAATGTGACAAATTAAAGCTAAAAGAGTCCCAAAAAAAAATGCATAAAATTGAGTTTCAGAGGGATTGTGAATGATTTTTAAAATTTCACGGCCGTGACATCCAATTCCCAATACGTATCGGTCGATATTACCGATACCGATATTCCACGATCGATACCGTTACGTTACTCGATACCGCAATTTACAACTATGGAGACAAGTGTCCATGAGAGTTTGGAATCATGCGGCGATAGAGTGGAAAGGACAACGGGAGAGGGTTTCAGAGTCGGTTGCCTTTTTTTTTTTTTTTTGCATTAAAACAATAGAAGGGTCAATATTAAGCTTTTGTAATCTAATGATTTGTAGGTGGAGTACATGTAATATACACCTTAAAAGAGAATGTGTAGTTTAAAGGTTCTTCAAAGATAAACATGTTACATGTCTAATATTGAGAATAACTGACCTTCTGTCAATTCCGGCAAGGTTATCAACATTTTGATTTATACATGCGCACATATATATATATATATATATATTTTTTCTTCTCAAAAGTTTACTAAATAAGGGGTCAACGTAGAGCATTCCAATGAGTTAATAAAGAATGTTTGATATCTAATTTAATATTTAAAATTAAAATGAAATGTATTAAGTGAAATTAATCAAGTTGGTTTGATAATCATAATTTATATACCATATAAAAATTTAAGTGACTTTTATAGTGTAAAAAAAAAATTAAAAATTGAAGTAATATAATATTTATTTAATGCCGATTGAATTACTGCCACCACTACCATCCCACCATCACCACAACATTATCCCTCCACCTCCGCCACTATCGTCATAGTTGCTACCATTGCCACCACAATATAAAATTGGAAAATAAAATTCAAATATAATATTCTTTTATTTTTTTCATATTCAACAGGCTGTTTGAATTTATCAATTAAATTTTTATCAAACAATTGCTCAACTTAAAAATTTTAACTTTCAATTTTATCAAACCCCAACTAATTAGAAAGTTTTATGAAAAAAGGCTCATCTCAATTAGGTTGTTGCACAACCTAAACCAATTGTGAGCAAACACCTTAACCACAAACAGAGAAAAAAGAAAATGAACATATTTGGAAAGAAGAGACAAACAAAGCATACGCACCTGCATTAAAATAAATTACATAGCACTCTCTTAAACTAAACTAATCAACAACAAAGTCTACCGTCAAGATACTAAGAAATAAAATCCAACCAGAATAAGAGCAAAACCAAGATGAATAGCGAGTCATTAGCAAACTGTCTTCTCCAATGAATGAATTGATTCCCTAGAGAGCACATCCATGTCCGAACCAATTAAAGCAAAATACCTCCTCTGCCATGCTTCAAAAACCTTAGGTCATGTTTGATTTACAAGATTAATAGTGAAGTATTAATAATCCTATTAAATTAGT
Source organism: Camellia japonica (assembly GCA_030407325.1). Lineage (NCBI taxonomy): Eukaryota > Viridiplantae > Streptophyta > Magnoliopsida > Ericales > Theaceae > Camellia > Camellia japonica. Next base: position 156,349,702 of record JAPPVO010000036.1, on the reverse strand, counting down.
GTGGTATTCACTATCCAATAGGATTAATATTCATTGGATTAATAATCCCACCCCTACCCCATTACTAATAATCCTACAAATTTGTTGGATTAATTATCCATTGGATTAATAATCCTAAACCAAAATGTTAAAACAAACATAGGATAATTGGGCCCACGGATTAATAATCCTAATCCCATGTTCTAATCCACCCAATCAAACATGCTCTTAGCATCCTCAAGAATCTCCAGCACATAACAAATTAACGTCACACAACATAACATAATTATAAAGAGAAAGAGTATGAATTATTGCCAACTGAATCTCTCACTAGTCCCAAAGAAACCAATTGCCGAGGTGGTGCACAAAGGTTGAGGTTATAGATTATTACAAATCGGACAATTCAAATCATCCTTGCCAAGTTGGTAGACTTTTTTGCTTGCTGGATGCACTGCAGATGCATTTCCAGGAACGACATTTCCATAGAGAGAGAATTGTAATTGGGATGCTTCTTCAGTAGTTGATTGGCTACTCTTCTCTTCTTGCTCCTTGTACACAAGATGGACTCCGACCTCCTTCACTTGAAAAGATTTATCTCCAACCACTGAAATATTCAGTTCATCCCCACCTCCCAACTGATTTTCAAACTTCCAATAACTTAACCACATCATATCCTCATCAGCTTCTGGAATGCCAAAGACTTGCGGGGAATGACTCCAAATCAATCTCTTGGTTGTATTACTGATAATAGTATGTGCGCGAAAATTATATGTACAATGTCTTGAATTATTGCAAAGAAATGCATACATAGAACACACACTCAAGGCTTGAATTCTGAAATTCGATGGCACAGTAACAGATATTGATGATCCTGTATTTTTAAGACTAAACCAAGCTGGAATCTTGCTTCCCGGAAGATAAGCGTAAAATATATGTTGTTCATGACATCCCTGTACCAAAGAAACCATAATTTAACCATTACAATTTTTTATTATTTTTATTTATAGATAGAGAAGAGAGAGAGAGAGAGAGAGAGAGAGAGAGAGAGAGAGAGACCTGTAAGGAAGCTTCCTTCTAGATAAGAACAAGCCTGAAAGCGTAACAGTTGGGCTTCCGTTGGATCCAAAGCTGGAGATGCCCAAAAAATTTAGTATCTTCATGTCAATATTCCCTATGGGTTCTAACTTCAAATGGCCTGTAACCTCAACGATATTGTAACAATTACCAGTGCGTAGAAATGGTCTCCAACTCTTGTTCACAACGAATTGATTCTCCCTAATGTTATTATGTTCCAGGTTAAATGGATTTGAACCCTGTAAACATTTTGAGCTGTACAATTCTGTCAATTTATTCCACATTATATATTCATCATGAACGTAATTTAATTCTATGGTTGATGGAACTGATCGAAATGTTACTTTCTCCAACAATGTACAGCCAGAGAACATCAATACTTTCACATTCTGCTCCACTATAAGAGATTGAAGCCTTTGACACTTAGCTAATTCAAGGATTTGAAGTCCAGTAAGACCTCTGATGCAATTCGGGAGGCTACGAATTGGATTATTGCCCAGATTTAATATTTGCAATGAGGATAGGTTGCTAAGATCCTTTGGAAAAGCATCCTCTGATAAATTGCAATCCACAAGACTTAAGTGTACCAAAAATCGTGGTAAAAGAGCACATGAAATTTCTACACCTTTTCTTGATTTCGATAGAGAAGGCCAGATGAATGAATACCATGATTTGACCTCCTTAGTGGTAGAGAGTAATTGAATTATGGCAATTCCATTGGCATTCAACTTTGTTAAAGAATTCATGCTCCCTATCTCTGTTGGCAATTCATTAATATTTGAGCAACCTGAGATGTCAAGTGTTTCCAAAAATTTTAGCATAACAATGCTTCTTGGAAGCTTCCTTAGATTTTTGCAATCTTTTAAATTTAATAAAACAAGTCTCCGAAGGTGTCCAATAGATTCTTGAATATCTACCAGCCGTGCACAATTTTCAAGTATTAGTCGCTCAAGATTGGGTATTTCCAAGAAATCAGGAGTTTCGGAAAGGCAATGGGAATGACTAAGATCAAGGATTTTTAGTGACTCGAGAAACTGTAATAGAAAAAAAAAATGTTGGTTATTATTGCCTCTTTTAATTCTTGAACAAAATTGAAATGAAAACAAACAAATGAGTAACATACCTTGGTTCCTTTCCAAACTTTTTGCAAGTTGCTATACTGCATGTCAAGAACAACCAGGTTATCCAAAGGAAAATCATCTGGTATAGAGTTGAAAGAGCATCCATGCCAACACAACCATCGTAATCCTTTAGGAAAATTTGCCAAGCTTCCATTGACTTGTAAATAGTTGAGCTGCAAAAGTTTTAGTTTATGCATCCTTGCAAATGCATCAACTTCCAAAGCTATCTTATCTGAATTTCGTAGAGCAGTGCCTACTGTTTGCCGGGAAAAGATGCCAAAACAATGTCTTTTAAATGAATTTCCTACATTTGACAACGAAGATGTGCCAAGGAATTCTTCAAAATTACGTTTTCTGTTGACACCAAAGACTGTTGTCCTGCCATTTTTATCCTCCAAAAAATTCATATCAACTATGAGACCTTCAATTTTTCCTGTCCCCTGACAAAGAATGAGAGGGAGATGACATTGATCTAGAAGAGTAATGCTATTCAAACAAATTTTTTTTTTTTTTGGTACAAAATTGTCATACAGAATGATGTAACTTTTATTTCTAATAAAAACACCACCAATATAATTTATGAATGATTTTTTTCTTTTCTTGTATGAAGTTTCTAAGTTCAGATCATTTTTTTATAGTAAATAACTACACAAATACATACAAATATAAATGAGGAGTAGGATTAATTCTTACAGTATTTTCTCTTAAGACATTGAAGGAGTCCTTATGATTCCAGAGTCTACTACGTTCTCCTGGCTCCTTGGGTGATTCTCGGCGAACAATTTCTTTTCCCATTTCTTGAATCAATTGATGCATCACCAACTTTTTGCTTTCATCAATCGTTAACAGACATCTATCAATGAGATTTTGAATCCCAATTGTTGTGAAAAAATCACATCCATCTAGAATGGTAACTGCCCAATCTTCATCCATCCCAACAAAAAAACAAGCAACATGGAGGAATAAATTTTTGTCATGGTCATCTTGTAAAGAGTCATAGCTTATTTTGAGCTTTTCAACAACTTCATTATCGGGGTTTGCTTTCAATTTTTCTAGTTGACTTTTCCAGACATTTAAGCTTTTCCCAAATAGAGAAGAACCCAAAATTTTAATAGCTATTGGAAGCCCTCCACAGTATTGTACCACCCTTTTCGAGTCCTCTATGAAACCATCAATGGGACAGTTTTTCCCAAAGGCATGCCAACTAAAAAGCTCCAAGGATTCATTGTAATCCAAATTTTCAACCTTGTGAACCTGGTAAACTTCATGAGCCCTTAGCAACCGCTCACGTCTAGTGGTTATGATGATTTTACTACCTTGAGAAAACCAATCTCGCATTCCCAGTACTGCATCTAATTGGTCCATTGTATCCACATCATCAACAATTACAAGAACTCTTTTGCAACATAATGCATCTTTAATTTTAACAATTCCTTCATCAACACTGTACAAATTTTCCATTTTTCCCTTTAAAATGTCTGAAAGAAGTTGTGTTTGTAATTGAAGTAAACCATTTGGTTGTTTTAGAGTTTCTCTTACATTTGCAAGAAAACTACTACCTTGGAATCTTGAAAAGTTCGAATTATATAGAAATTTGGCAATGGTTGTCTTCCCTATTCCACCTATCCCACAAATTGCAACTATACCAACATCACTACACTCATCTTGTAACCAAAGCCCAATATTTTTGGCCCGATGATGCATTCCAATCAAGTAGGGGGAGTTGCCCAAGATTGTGCATCTTAGTTTGTCTGCAACCACTTCTACAATTTTGTAGATAAATTCTGACTCGAATCTAAAGATAAGATGGAGATTAAAAATAAAGCACAATAAGAATACCATGACTAGAACTTAATTATAAATTCTCATGCAATAATGAGCAAATGACTGTTATTCTCTTTGGTGAAACAATTGGACGAGTCCTAGATGAAAAGAAAAGGGTTTTCACAATCATGGTTGTGCATCAATATTCTTTTTCTAATATAAATTGTTTTCTGTGTTTTGCAATTTTTTTTTTAATTTGTTATTTATATAGTAAGATAAGCTATTAAATTTTTTGAAGAATAGTCTAATTTTTTTTCAATGAAATTTTTAGGGTTAATTATACCAAAACCCCTCAACTATTAGTATTTCGCTTCACAACTACCAATCCATACTTTTTTTGACCCTTTCAACTATAAAGGTGTATCATTTTCACCCCTCTAGAGCACCTCTAGAATTAGTAAATTTGTATGATTTTTATACTTAAAGAGGGTGAATAGGTACAGATTCATAGATGAGGTAAAGTGATATACACTGCTAGTTGAGGGGGTCTGTCTTGGTGTAATTGACCCAAATTTTTATGGTTGCAAATGAATAACTTCATATCATCTTTTCAAATAGATTAAAAGGGAGAAGCACACTAAAAAAATCGTAGTTAATAAATTCAAGTTTTTTTAGAGTATTATGAAGAACGTCCATACCGATTTGAAAAGAAATCAACTTGTAGTATGTTGGGATATTCCCTCGAGGACAATTTAACTCATGTATTTAAAGGTTAACTTCTAAAAATTAAAAGATGTCAAACTCTTGTATTTAAGAAGAAAAAAAAAAATTCATCCCAAATTTCGATTAAATAATTCTTAATCTAAAGACCCTCGTATGAAATAATTCTAATTATGAAATCCCAAAAAGGGTGGTGCAAATAATTCTTAGCTAAAAGAGGACATGGAAGGAAATTACCCATCAACTTGATTTTGTAAATTCATCCCTGCTAAATCTGCTGCTTCTCTGAGTGCTGCTCTCCATTCTTGTATTTTGCCCTTCCATTCATCTTTTTTTTCAGCTCCTTCTGTATGGAATCTCTCTTCATGCCTTGTGAATGCTTCTTCGAAACATTCCATCTGGTTCCTCACATGGGATGGATCCACGTGATAGAAGACAGGTAGCACTACATGCCCAGTAGTCCTTCTACGTTTGAGGATCATTACAAGTTCATCAAGACACCAGCTCGAAGAAGCATAGTTTTTTGAGAAGACAACTATTGAAATCCTCGACTCTTGAATTGCTTTATGCAGTTCAAACTTAATATTTTCTCCTCTTTCAATCTCATCATCATCTCTAAAGGTGTGAAATCCTCTATGCTTTAAAGCTGTGTAGAGGTGGTCAGTGAACGTCATGCGGGTGTCTTCACCTCTGAAACTCAAGAACACATGATACCTACATGGAGAATCTGAAGAGGAAGCATCTTGGGCTCTAACAATCTCCATTGGATTAAAGCTTCACAAAGAATTAAGGAGAGAAGAGCTATGGGATGGAATGAGTTCTATCTATCAAGGCATCATATATATTTTATAGGAGATGTGACTGTATGTAACCATATATCCAAGAGGAATGACTGAGCATAAAATAAAATAAAATAAGGTGTGGAAAATGCTACCATAATTTACCCGTTGATTTATGATTTATCATGGAAGCTTCAAAGCTAGTGAAAAGGACATTGTAAAGAGTAAATATCATAATTGGTAACTAAAATATATTTACGATATCATTAAAACTTATGAATTAATTTAATGATTTATTAATAAAATTAGACATTTGTTATGTTATTAGAAATTTGAAGAGATGGAATGTAATTTTTTATATTTTAAATAAATTACATAATGCGAATTTGTAATTAACCCTAAATATAAAATAAGGAAAAGGCTAGAGTCCCAAATGTATCCACCCAAGATTTTTGAGTGGGTAGTTGTGTGGTGAAGATTAAATTTGTATAATATGGGATCTATGTAGAAAATAAATTTGAATCACAAGATGCTAAGGGGTAAATTACACATTGCACCCTTTCACTTTGCACCAAATCCCAGTTTGACCTTTGCTGTAATGATCCAAATTTTTTTTTTAAAATAGCCAGTGCATAATTTAATTGAGCAAATTTTCGAATTTAATTGCTGTGTAAATTCTGTGCCAAAACAGTTCGGTTTTGTATTTTTTAAAAATAGCTCTCGTTCTCAGAAAATTATGAAATTTTTATATGTTGTTTCCATATGAGTCTAGCACGTTCGATAAAAATTTCAGAATTAAATGATGAGTTTTTATTTTATGAAAATTCACGGACTAATTGGTGTTTAGTTTAATTTATAGCAAAATTTGAAATTAAGTTTTGGGTGTTTGGACCAGGATTTGAGATAAATTTGTTAGGTCTATTTTGGTATATAATTAGACCATGTTTGATTTATGGGCGAAACCCATGATTTAGATTTAATTTAATTTAAGTTTGTTTAATGACTCATGTTCAACTGTTTAGCCCTTTTTAATTAAGTGATTGGTAGTAACCACCTTAGGAGTTGTTATTATTTATTATATAGGATTATAATAAATATTTGATAGTTGATTTTATGGCGTATACCATATGGAGAAAAATTATATATTTTATGAAGAATAAAAATGTGTATATTTCGTAGTGATCAAAATATTATATTTTGTGGTGAAAAAAAATTTATATCATTTTATAATTTATATTATAAAATTTTAAGATATTATTACAAAAATTATATTTTTAAGAAAATTAAATTTTGGGAAGCAAACCCACGTGGGTTGCCTCCCCACTTTTTCCTTTCCATCTTATCACTTCTTTTTATTATTCATTTCATTTGGTGAGTGGAGCAGAAAGCTCCTAATCTCCCTCTCTCTCTCTCTCTCTCTCTCTCTCTCTTTCTTTTTTTTTTCTTTTCTTTTTTTCCCTCCATTGATGCTCAACCTTTGAGCTTCGAGTGAGAGTTTTTAGAATGAGATTTTGCAAAAGTTTTGTAAATGGAAGTCGGAGAGCTCGTCGTGATCTTCGCAATGGTAGTCTCAGATTCATGATCGCGCAAGATTTGTCTTCCAGATCTGCTCTTCTTCATTATTTGAGGTATGGACTTTGTTCATATTTTTACATTAAAGTTATGTTAGGGTTATTTTGAGAAAATATATCATTATAAGAGGTATTGCATATATATATTTTCAGATTTTTGTTTGGTAATTTTTAAAAAAACAATTATGTTGAAATGTTAAAAATGTTGGCATTTTGAGATTGATTTGGGAAAATCATTTTGTATTGATAATTTTGCAAAGAAATTCGAAAATAAAATTTAATAGTTGTATGATTGTATTTACATCATATTATGATTAGATGATTTATTTTGAGAAATATAAAGTTGATTTTTTTTTTTTTTATCTTTGAGTTTTGGAATTTATTTTTGAGAAAAAAAATAAATTGATGTTGATGAATATGGTGTAAATTGTTAAGTTGATATTATAGAGTTGTTTTGGGATTAAAAATTCTAAAAGTGTTATATTCATGAATATGATTACGCTTGAAAGATGAGTTGTGTTAAGTTATGTTTGGTATTATTTCTTTTGGAAAAATGTGAATATAAGAAAATTACTAATTTAGTGGATTAAATTAGTTGGTTAAAAGTTTATATCCTTTATGGTGAAAAGTGTGTTATTGAGATTATACCATAACTTTTAATATAGTAAGATGAAAATGTTAATATTTCATAAGTATGAGATATTGGTGAAATTTATTTTGGTTATCTTGGTTGAAGTGGAACAAAATTTATTAAAAATTTTGTGTGAGTCAAAACAATTGAGAAACGGATTTTTTATTTTAATAGTTGGAGTATACTAATATGTTGTTTTTGAACATCAAATTTATATATGTGTTTTTTTTTTTTCAAAATCTAGATGATTTTCGAAATCATCCTTTGATTTGTTTTGAAAATTGATTGTTGGTTCAAGAAGATGAGAGATGTTTTTAGTGATTTTCTTTCAATAAATGAAGATGAGTGGTTTTTGTGAGAAAACCTAGAAATTGGGGGTTTAAAAGAAAGACGTTGACAATCTTTGAAGATGTTGTTATATTTATTTTGTGTGCCAAAATAAATGATGTTTGAAAAATTATTTATTTGTTTACATATAAATGATATTTTTCATGGAATATGAGAATTGTTGAAGTTTTGGAAATTGTTGTTCAAAATGTTGATATAGTCTTGAAGTGACTAAATAGTTGAGATTACTCTAAGTGTGGGAATTATGTTGTCTCATGGATGAATTGAAATAAAAGTATTTATATTCATCTTAAGAAATTATATTGAAATGAGAAATGAGAATTTTGATCACAATGGGAATATTGTGTGGAAGTATTGAAAGTGGAAGAAATATTGCATTATATTATTAATCATTGCATTGGCATATCAATACATTTGATAATATAGCGACCCCGGTCTCTTCCCATTTGATTTTTGTATCCGGACTTATGTTCCGTAGATCCCATTGTTGTATCATTGTTGTTGTTGTCCTTTAATTCTTCAGTTTTGAGTTATAGGAATTGTTGGGCAGGTTGTTTACAGGTTGGTTGGGTTTGAAACCAAGAGTTCATGTCCAGTTTTTGGGTTGGTCGCTCGAGCGAGCTATTCTTCGCTCGAGCGAGGTCTTTGATTTTGGTCCTTCGCTCGAGCCAGGGTCCCTTCGCTTGAGCGAGCTTCGCGTCCAGTACTTAGACCTGAGAGCAGTGTTTGTGGCTCGAGCGAGCTTTCTTCGCTCGAGCGAGCTGGTTTGTTATTCGCTCGAGCGAGCATTTATTCGCTCGAGCGAGGCTTTTTTTGTGTCTGGTCGCTCGAGCGACCAGGTCTTCGCTCGAGCGAGCCTATCAGGTATAAATACGCAGCAGCGTATTTTAAAATAGTTTTTTTAGTCCCCTTGATCCAAAAACCCTAATTTCCGAGTTCTCTCTTTCTCTAAACACCTTCTCTCCTAGGTTTGATCTAGTTAGGGTGGGTTTTTGCCCTAGTTGCTTTACAAATAAGATAGAGGGGAGTGAGGGCTTCCATTTAATCTGAGAAATTCTTGATTTGGAGCACTTTGAAGTTTGGGCATCATCTTCATCTTCTTCCTTCTGAGTATATCTTCGAGGTAGGGATTTCCTACTCCATTTATACGCTTTAATCCTAAGTGTTGGTATTTTGGTATGTGGGGGTAGTTTGGTAATTTTGGTATGTGGGGGTAGTTTGGTAATTTTGGAAGAAACCTTAGGGTTTTGGTTTAGATTAATTTGTAGAATTAATTTAAAGGAACAATGTGGAATTTGGTTTAATTCATGGAATTGGGTAGTTTAAATACTTACCTTTGGGAATGTTAAATTTACATTCATTGATGTATTTATTTCTTGTTTAGAAATAACTGTTTTGGGCTATCGGTGGAGGATAGCCATTGATTGTTGTAGACCTTGCATGCGGCTTAGGTATAACTGGAATTGAGTCAATGTTTGACTGTTGAGTTAATACAGAACATTTGTGTATTAATTATGTGTTGTATATGGCAATTGTGTGTTTTATTGCATATGCATTGGTTTTGGAGGAGATAGGGGATGAACTCCACGGTTTAGGGGAAGATAGGGGATGGACCTCTAAACCGGATTTATTGGGAGGAGATAGGGGATGGACTCCAGTAGCATCACTCTTATGTGTGCTTATTGATTAATAGATATATTTCTATTTATTGTTGATATGATACATCACTAAAATGTGTATCAGTTGGGAAGTATGGAAGTGAATTGGTTATGATTGATACAATACCAACTTGTGTATTTGTTATGGTTAGGTCTAACTTAAATTGTTATTCCTGTTGAATTGGAAGTATTGTTAATAAAAGATGAAACCCCGTTGAGTTATTTGGCCAGGTTCTGAGCCATAAGTGGGAAGTAAAATGTGCCATAGACAGTGTGTCATAGGCAATGTAGGCATTTGTGTCATGAAAATTGTAACTTGATTGTAGAGTGTTAACCATGTATCAGATGCTAATGCTTTAGTTAATTCTTATGCTTGGTTTAGTATTTCTCTACTGGGCTGTGGCTCACCCTATATGGGAACTTTATTTTTCAGGTTCAGGTGGTTCACTCCCTCCAAGGACTTAGCTTGTGAGGAATTGAATTTGAAGACTTGTTTTATGTTTATTTGGTTTATTTGAAAAACGTAATCCTTCAAGCCTAGGGCTTTATCTGTTTTGAGTTAGAACTCAGTAAATTGTATCCAAGTGTTGGCTTGGCAAGATGTAAGCCCGTAGGGCATTTATTATGGTATTTTATTTCGTAAGACTCTGATGATTGATGTAATAAATAATGTTTTCTTTTAATAATGCATGTTTTGGTTTTATATTTAATGGGTTGAATTTTGAGGGCGTTACAGATAATGATGAGCTTTAAAATTTGATTTGTAAACTTTGCATTGAGAAAGGAATGTTGGGAAACAAGTTTTCATGAAATGATTTTGGGATAAATACGGTGGTAAGTTTTGAAAGGTGGTGTAGATGGTAGGCGTCGAGCCTTCCAGTTAATACTGGTAAAAATAACAAATTGGTAGTACTCGTATAGTCTACTTGCAGACACCAGCTTAAGGATTACCTGAGTCGTATTAACCATCTTGGAATTTTATTGAAATTGTTGGATTAATGTGTTTTCAAATTGGCATTGTGCATAAGATTTCAAAAGATAAGAAAAATATTTTGAACATGACATGGCATATGCATTCATCTCATAAGACTGTATAAAGTGGATTTGATGAATTGTTTAGTTATTTGATTCAATTGATAATGAGATAATTGAATGAATTGAAAAAGATGTCCTACTGCTATCGAAACATGTTTATTTATTTAAGTTAACTTATTGTGGTTAATTAAATAAATTGAATTTAAGAGATTATGTAATAAAATCATATGATTTTAACATGATATGATTTCACGTATATGTATGAGTATTTTGGTACCCGCATTATCTTCTAATGTTTTAATATGAGATTACTTGGTGGGCTAGTGGTTGCTCACCCCATGCCTGTACATGTCTACAGTGATTGCTTTTCGGATTTGAAGATCAAACAATGAGTTTTACTATTTCATAAGTGTAATGTAGTGATGGATTGTACTACTTTATTTATTATTTGGCTGAGTGCTATTTTTTTTAATATAAAAAGTAGTGTCCTCTTTTTTATTGTAAGCCTCAGGGCATTTCTTTTATTTGTATGTAAATGTCATTGTTGTATAACGAGAGGGAATATGTATATTTAATTATTCATTATTTCATCAAAGGATAAAATGTTATTTGTAAATGGACTTAATTAATGAATATTGGTAATGTTATACGAGTAATAAAATACGGGGCTTGACATTTGCACATGAAATCATGACAGTTAACCCCCTGCACTTCTGGTCAAACTTCACTTTGGTCCTACACATGAAATTGTGACAGTCAACCCCCTGCACTTTTGGTCAAATCCCACTTTGGTCCCTCTACAAGTATCAATGTACCCATTCTGTTACTCAATTATTTAAATCTTTAATAGAATGCAGTCATACGACCGGAATGTGACTACGAAAGGATGATAAAAGAGAAAAATCATCATCATTTTCCACTAATATACACTTTATCTTAAAATTTATACCAAATTATGACTGCATTAGGATAAAATAAAATGCATATTGTAAATGATTAAGAAGATGAGCTGGGGTTTTGCTTCAATTGAAATCACATAATTTTGTTTTCCAAAGTAATACACTTTTTTGACTATTCCTCTTCCTTATAGATAGAAAAGTGTAAGGGTAACTCTTTGATTTCTCTGCTGCCTTTTTTTATTTCAAAAGCCTTATTTTCTTGCATTTTCGTCCAAATTTTCAACGTATGAACATATATATTATATTATATAACTCTCACATGTTTAACATGCAGGACAAAATATGTGTTAGTGGGAAATAAGGATGATTTTCGTCTTGTACCTTTATTTCATAGTCACATTCTTGTTACATAATAGGATTATGTTCAAGATTTAAACAATGGAGTAACAGAAGGGAGACAATGATACTTGTGTAGAGACCAAAGTAAGATTTAACCAAAAGTGCAAACGGTTGACTATCACGATATTATGTTTAGGGACCAAAGTAAGATTTGACCATGAGTGTAAGGATTGATTATCATGATTTAATATATAGGGGTCAAAGTAAGATTCGGTACAAAGTGAAATTTACCTAAATTTTAAATAATTTTTGAATTATTAAATCAAAATTTATAGTATTATTGATAAAATGAAAGAACTGGAAGTGGAGGGTGAAAGGGTGGGCATACATGAAGATGCTGAGAAAGTCGCAATGCACAGGCACAAAAATTGGGTTTAGTGACCCCCCCCCTCCCCCCCAAAAAAAAAAAAAAAACTTCCTTAATTATTAATAAATAATACTTTACTTATTTTCAATAGAACAAGGACAGGTGCAATCTAATATATACAAACGTAAATTTCATCTATCTAACAATTGAATTAATCCTCTTTAAATTTTCCTTCAAGGGAAGAGAGAGACAGTGGTGTGTTGATTCTCCCACTTTTTCGATCTCTCTTTTCTTTCACTTTCCAATCCTCCTCTAGATTTGATATTTGTCTCACCAATGTAGTTATTATCGCCTTACCTTCTCTACTCTCAAATTCAAAACTTTAAAATCTTACTTCAAATCATTTCATAGTCCGAAAATTGGCGCTGGATATCGCGTTTGTTTCACGTTATAGGCGACCACTTCAACCTCAATGTTCTATCTTGATTAGTAGAGGTAGTGTTTTCAAATTCCAAGTTGAATGTTGCAGAGCAATGCATTTTCAAATGAGTTTTGGTAACGACTTGGATATGAATTTTTTCCTGTTTGATTTTTTTTTTTTCAATTTTTAGTTTGTTGATATAATAATCGTTCATGTGTAAAGGTTTTTTTTTTCTCCCTTGGTGAGGGTCTTTTGTCTTCTATTGGAGGCTTGGATCCTTCTATGGAGATTTTTATCTCTTTTTGAGATCTTGTGATACCGTTATATTAAATTGATCTGATCTTTTATCAGTTTTGCAATGAATTTTTTTTTTTCCAATAAAAAAATAATTGAATTAATCAAACGCAATTAATTTTAACATGGAAAACAATCACTAAAAAGTACAAATAAATATAAATGTTATTCAATGAAAAAGCGACTGATATCTTATCAACTTGATTTTTAGTAAGTATATTTTACTTGCTATATTCTACAAAGTGAACAATTTAAATTATTAAAATAGGCCCCAAAATAGACCCAATTATCCGTGCAACAATTATGCGCAACAACCATTCCATATCCAACTTTTGCCTTGTTTAACCAAATGCCTGTCCATTTTAATCTAAAAATTTCATAGCCAAGCTTGCTGCATAGTCTTCTCTAAGACAGAAATATTCACTTGGAGTGATTAGTAAAGTAAATTTCAACCACTACGGTTATACAGAAAATATTGGAGATTTTATATTTCATATATTTATAATTGGGAAAATTAAAAATTAGTGGGACACTAAAAAAAATAATTGTATTATAGATGAGGCATTGAATTTTATTGCCTTCTTTCCTTCTTCCTCCTTACATATATCTGCATTTATTTTCCATTCAAAGAGAGTATAAACATATGTTCGCTGGACAAACAGTTTATAATGCTGCTACTTGTTGTCGTGGATCATTTTATCCTGGAGATAGAGATTCCGATAGCATCATGGGGAGGACGAATCTGTCTTGAGAAAACAGTATTAAATACTGGACTAAAGAAAAAATATTCTATATTTTTCCTATTCTCTGGTTTTATTGAATCTACATTTATTCTTCCCTTTGTGATTTGTTTCAGTAATAAATTAGAATCTTCATTTTAATTTAATTGTGTATTAAATCAAATTCGGCGTTTAGTGCATTAAGAAAATGTTATTTTTTAAAATACAGTGAAGATTGTCTCACACAATCAACAAAATGAATGGAATCATAATAAACAACGTTTTTGACAATTAAAAATATAGTCTACTTCAATGGTGTGAACCATTGAAAATGGTGTAGCCATTCAAAACAATATTGGTCCCAGTGGGGTAGTTGATCTTGACCCTCAAACTCTACTAGGATTGGAACAAAGCATATTATACCTCCCCTAGAAGAAAATAAACTCAATGAAATCTATATAACAATGGAAGGTTAAATTTGAATTCAAGGCTCAAAATGTATATGTGTCAAAATTTGGACCTTTAGATTGCTTCAATTCAAGGGCTAAAAATGTTCCATTCTCATTTGTCCTATAAAGACATTTCAATGGTTGAGATCCATTACAATCAAGATCTAATGGTTCAAAATGTTTCTCACCTAATGTGGCTGGAAATCTCTCTCTCACGTGCTCCTCTCTGCTCAAAATCTGTGTGTTTCAATTTTCAAATTTTGAACACACACCCCTCTCTTTCTCTCTCTCTCTCTCCCTCTCCCTCTCCCTCTACATCTCTCTTTCACAGATACGTCTCTCTCTTCCTCCTATCTCTTTCAAGCTTAGGGTTTCTTTTACCGTGTGTGTTTGGGAGAGCTACACAGAAATTTTCTCGGGGCTGAGAAAGTCCCAGAAAATGGCGAGAAACAACGCACAGGGCGAGAAACAACACTCCGGCGCTTCAACCGCCTCCGCCTCCGCCTCCGTCTCTCTCTTCCTCCAATTTCAGGTTTCTCTGTTAGATCCAGACCCGATCCTTTCTTGGTCGTTTGCCGATGCTTCAGCATCGTAACCTCTGCGGCTGCCATTCTCTGCATCTCTGTCAACATTCTCTCTGCCATTCGTTCCTTCAAAGATGGATCTAATGTATGTAATCCCCCCTCCCTCTTTGTCTCTCTCTCTCTCTAACATGCAGACTGTTGTATAAAATGATGCATGAATGTAAATTTTTAGTCACTGGCAACATTGTGTAGGTGAACTTCTTTTGTATCGATATTTTTTGAAGGGGTTAGAGAAATTGATTATGTCTTTCTCTGACCATATGAGTTCTTATATGCTCTGTCTTCATTCTTTATTTATTTCTTTTTCTTTCTTTCAGTGCCAACAATCATCATTGCCCATGAATTCTTTGATGCTCTACCAGTTCATCAATTTCAGGTTTGTCTAATTAATTTTGGTTGTACAGTCATTTGCAATGAACATTGTGATTTTGTTTGGTATATTAAAATAAACCACATGTTTGCTGAATGCTACTGTGAGCTATCCTGTTTTCATAGTATTGCATTAATCCTGTCTTATCTCTTCATTTCCTTAATAAGTAAATCTGTCTTCTTGGAACTTAAGATGTTTGCCTTTGGAAGAACCACATAAGTTCAAGGAATGATAAAAAGTGACAAACATGCTGCAAATTTCTTTAGAATGATAAAAAGTGACAAACATGCTACAAACATGCTGCAAAGTTCAAGGAATGATAAAAAGTTCAAGGAATGATTTCATAATATTGTAAGCTTCTTTGCTACAAATTTGGCATGCTTTTATCTGGTAATGTAGATTCTCTTCCTTCTTGCTTCTATTAAAAGTTATTGCATAGTATCTTATATAGAATATAGAACATGTTAATGTTGCGATTCCTGTGTATTTTAGATCAGTTATTCTACTTGCATAGAAATCAATTACACTATAACCCATGTGAGTGGGGTGTGTTCTTTGATTGATTGGTTTGTGTATTTTAGATTAGTTATTCTACTCTCACACAGAAATCAATTACACTATAACCCATGTGAGTGGGGTGTGTTCTTTGATTGGTGTGTTCAATTTACTAATCGTTTCATGCCAAAATAATGGATTTTTATTTTATGAATCCCAAGTTTCAACCAAGCCATCCCACAAGGAAACAAAGAGAACTATACACAGACTAAATGGCGGATATGTACAAGTTAGCATGTTAAAGTTGGTGAATCCTACATTTTCTTTTGAAATTGGAAATTAAGAAAAATAAATGGTTCTACAAATATTGATTCAACTGCAAACCTATACAAATCTATAAAAGCAACTAATTGATCAATGGAGGAAATGACAGTTCTACAAAGATCAGCAAGAGGAATTTTGTCATATGGAAAACCAGTGTTTTTTTTTTTTTCTTTTTTCAAACCAATGTCTAGAGTGAACAGTGTTATGCCTCCAATTAAAGATTTCCCTGGAATTCTACCCTGACCATCAATTCTTTAGCATGCTTCTGAGTGACAGAAAAAACAAAGTTATAAGTGCAGCTGACTAACTAAAGGAAATGAAAACAAATAAAATCTAAAATTTTCCACGGCTTTGGAACAGCATGCAGTATAGTTGTTGATGAGTTAAAAGGAACATGTTCCATCATCAGCCAAGAATTCTCAGGGAAAATTATGGCAAAAGTTTTTTTCCCAGGGAAAATTTGCCAAAGAGAACAACAAATCCTTGAAGTATTGAAGGAACTCACCTGTTGATATTTGTCTACAGTAAACATGTTGGTTTCCTTGATTTTGTACTCTGCCCATTCCGGCTCAAATGCATCTCCTGATATAGATGTACTAGAAATAACCCGTGCCTGAAGGCACTGACAACAATTTTTTTGATATCATGTACTACGAAACTCAGTGGTAACAAATCAATTCAAAATGATAATATTACTCCGATTTAAAACTTCACCTATGATATACAATCCTAAAGGCATTGATAATTCTAAAGCTAATAAATTTAAGAATGTTAATCCTATCTAATTCAGCCTGCCTAAACAAAGAATAACTTAGGATTCAACTCTTTCGTCCCCTACAATATATTGAGAAAGAGTAAAATTATTGAATGGACATCCTATAACTTTTAAATGCACAATAAACTTGGTTTCCTTGATTTTGTACTCTGCCCATTCCGGCTCAAATGCATCTCCTGATATAGATGTATTTTATTCTGTCATGAACTAGATTTTGTTTTAGATTTCATTGAAATGTGTCTATGTATTGAAATGTGTCTGTCGATGTATATCATTGGGTTAGATTGGGTACTGAATTAGATTTTATTCTGTTATGTTTTTTTAAGATTGTTTAATCTCTTTGATTTGTGTTTTGTACTAAGATTATGAGACAAAAAAATTTAACAATTCTATAAGTTTGATAAAAATTTAAAATTGTCCCTCCTCTTTGGAGGAGCCATACGAAGCACCTTTCATTTCTTGCCTCCTTGAGGTATGGACAACATTTTGTGCTTTAATCTAAAAGAACAATGCTCCAGTCTTTCCCTGGCAGTGAGTGGGTATGAATTCTGTTAAGGCTCAGTACCTCTTATGATGTTCTTTAATAGCCTTATATTTTCCAGCAAAGTAGAGGCAAATAAATTAGACTTTTTCCACTTTTTGGCAGAAACGTTAATCATTATGTTCATTATGTATTTGGTTGTTTATGTGTGACATGGTGGCTTGAAAAAAGTTGTGTTGGGGTTTATTCTGCTACCCACTTGATGACTTATTTTATACCAGAATGAACCATATTGAAAAGCTTTTATGGGGAGTTTGTTATTATGAACTATATTAAATGCTGTGTGTAAATTTTCAGATATCTCCTCATGGGATTTGTATCATATTAGTTTTGGTGGTCTTATTCTGCATTTTGATTCAGGTCCTTATCGATTGGTTGCTGAGGAGGGCAAAGCTAAATGTTCATGGGTGAGCCTCGACGACGTCTCAAATATCTTAGTACGAGGTAGTTTTCTCTCTTACTTCTATTGCTTAGATTATTCTTTGGTCCATTTTTTTAACAATTTAGATTATGAGACAAAAAAATTTAACAATTCTATAAGTTTAACAATTTAGATTATGATTTGTGTTTTGTATAAGTTTGATCAAGTTTGATTAAATTGATCACAAAAACAATTCTGTAGAAAAACAATATCACAAAAACAATATCACAAAAATAAAGCTAAATTTGATCAAACAATATCACAAAAACAAACAATATCATTATCAGGTGGGTTGGATATGGGTTTTCAATTCTGATTGTTATTTTTTAGTGTCTTTGGAAGTTTCGGAATGAATGTATTTTTAACGGATAAAAGATATGATCAAATTTAAGTCAGTTAAAAGATATGATCAAATTTAAGTCAATTAAAAGATATGATCAAATTTAAGTCAGTCAAAAGTGGAAGGACTAAATGTACAAGCAGTAGAATGTAGGGACTATAAGTATAAGTATAAGTATAAGCAATAGAATGTAGGGACTATATTTATGTCTTTGGGTTTATTGGTTATGTGTATTGGGTTTTCTATTTTTTCCTTTATGATCGGTAATTTTTATTGGATTTATTGGGGTCTTTAGGCTGAATTTGGAACATAAACTGAGAACATTTTTATCTTCTCTGAGTACATAAACTGAACCAAATGAAAGGTTCAGAACATTTTTTTTCTTCTTTTTGTTTCACTCAAACATGGAAATTAAAGCTGAACCAAATGAAATATGTATTTGTTTGGTCATATGAGATTTGGACGTCAATTAAACTGGGTTTGGTATTCTTTGCTAGAAAAAAGAAAAAAAAATTAAACAGAAACAGATTTAAAATGAATTGAATTGGATCTTTTTTTCTTAGTTGGAAATCAAATATGAAATATGTATTCCCCTCTGTTTTTTTCAAGGAGCAAGAGATCTGGCCAGACCACCCACAATTACTGATATATATCACAGTGCAATGGAAAAGGCCAAAAACAGAGAAGAAGTAGTTGAAGAGGCCAAAGAAGAAGAAGAAGAGAGTGAAGAAGGCAAGAGAGTATTGAAGAGAAAGTGCTCAACAAGGAGATGATTTAAAAGAGAGTGAGAAAAGCCCAAAGGAAGAGGGGAATTTCAAGAAGGCCAAAGATATGTGTCTGATCTCTCTGTTATGGCATAAATGATGAGAATTGTGTTATTTGTTTAGTTGTGTTAATTGGGTTTTGATTTGTTTATCTTTTCCAGCTTGCGATTCCGATGGCTACAAAAGCAACCTCGCTTGCAAGAGAACTTAAGTCGATCAAATCGGACTTTTGTTTTATGCAAGAACGATGTGCTCTTCTTGAGGAGGAGAATCGGAGGCTTCATGATGGATTTGCCAAAGGGATTAGACCCGAAGAAGATGATTTGGTAATCACTTGACTCTATTTATCCAGAGTTTTTTATGTCTTAAAAAGTATCGCAATTTTTTTGGGTCAAATTCATGTCTATTCAAAACAAAATTTTCTTTGTATTTTAAACACGACTTCAAAACCTGAAATTTTGTTTCAAAACATGACTTCATGAATCAACCTGTGTTTGGAAAATAACTTAGATTACCTGTTGTAGAAAAGGGTTTTCTATTTTTTCCTTTATGATCGGTAATTTTTTGTTGGATTTATTGGGGTCTTTAGGCTGAATTTGGGAAGATAAACTGAGAACATTTTTATCTTCTCTGAGAACATAAACTGAACCAAATGAAAGGTTCAGAACATTTTTTTTCTTCTTTTTGTTTCACTCAAACATGGAAATTAAAGCTGAACCAAATGAAATATGTATTTGTTTGGTCATATGAGATTTGGACGTCAATTAAACTGGGTTTGGTATTCTTTGCTAGAAAAAAGAAAAAAAAAATTAAACAGAAACAGATTTAAAATGAATTGATATAGCGACCCCGGTCTTTTCCCATTTGATTATTGTATCCGGACTTATGTTCCGTGGATTCCGTTGCCATATTGTTGTTGATGTTGTCCTTTATTTCTTCAGTTGGAATTATAATTGTTTTGGGCAGGTTGATTGCAGGTTGGTTGGGTTTAGAAACCAAGAGTTGATGTTCAGTTTTTGGCTTGGTCGCTCGAGCGAGCTTATCTTCGCTCGAGCGAGGCCTTTGTTTTTGGTCCGTCGCTCGAGCGAGCATTCTTGGCTCGAGCGAGGATTGCGTCCAGTGCTAGACCTGAGAGCAGTGTTAGCTGGCTCGAGCGAGCTTCTCTTCGCTCGAGCGAACTGTTAGTTCTTCGCTCGAGCGAGCCTTTCTTGGCTCGAGCGAGTATTTTCTGTGTCTGGTCGCTCGAGCAACCATGTCTTCGCTCGAGCGAGCCTATTTTGCTTAAATACGCAGCAGCGTGTTTCAGATCAGTTTTTCAGCCCCTTCAGTTTCAGAAAACCCTAGGTTACGAGTTCTCTCTCTCCCAACTCATCTTCTTTCCTAGGATTGATCTAGTTAGGGTGTGTTTTTACCCTAGTTGCTTTACAAAAAAGGTAGAGGAGAGTGAGGGCTTTCATTTAATCTAAACAAACTTGGATTTGGAGCACTTTGAAGTTTTGGGCATCATCTTCATCTTCTTCTTTTTGAGTTATATCTTCGAGGTAGGGATTCCTACTCCATTTATATGTTTTAATCCTAAGTGGTGGTATTTTGGTATGTGGGGTTAGTTTGGTAATTTGGGAGAGACCTTAGGGTTTGTCATAGATTAATTTATATAATCAATTTAAGGGAAGATTGTGATATTGGGTAAATTCATGAGATTGGGGAATTTAGTGATTTAATGTTGTATTTGGTTAGTTTAAATACTTACCTTGAGAATGTTGAAATTACATGTGTTGCTATATTTATTTCTTGTTTAGAAATAATTGTTTTGGGCTATCGGTGGAGGATAGCCATGATTGTTGTAGACATTGCATGTGGATTAGGCAAAATTGAAACTAATCATTTGGTTAAGTTGTTGAGTATAAAGGTTGGAATAATACATTAAATTTATGTATTGATTTATTGTGTATATGACTTTATGTTTATATGCATTACTTGTGTATGGGAGGAGATAGGGGATGTACTCCACGGTTTAGGGGAAGATGGGGGATGTACCTCTAAACCGGTTAATGATTATGGGAAGATAGGGGATGAACCCAGGGTTGCTGCTTATATGCGCGCCTATAGCAGAGATACAGCTCATATGCTTATCTATTTGATATGATACATCATCAAAATATGTATCTGTTGGGAAGTATGGAAGTGAATTTGATTGTGATTGATACAATACCAACTTGTGTATTTGTTATGTTATATGAGAGGTTTAACTTGATGTGTTATCCCTGTTGAATTGGAAAGATTGTTAATAAGAGATGAAATCCCCGTTGAGTTATTTGGGCCAGGTTCTGAGCCATAGTTGGAAGGTGAGTTATGCCATAGACAAAGTGTCATAGGCAATGTAGACATTTGTGTCATGAAATTGTAAATGGATTATTTTGTGTTAACCATGTATCAGATGCTACTGCTTTAGTTAATTCTTATGCTTGGTTTAGTATTTCTCTATTGGGCTGTGGCTCACCCTATTGGGAACTTCATTTTCAGGTTCAGGTGGTTCACTACCTCCAAGGACTTAGCTTGTGAGGATTTGGACTCGAAGACTTGTTTTATTTTATTTGTTTTATTTGAACTTTATGTAAACATTCAAGCCTAGGGCTTTATTTGTATTTGAGTTAGAACTCATGGAATTGTGTCCAAGTGTTGGCTTGGCAAATGTAAGCCCGTAGGGCTTTTATTATGATGTTTTATTTCGTAATACTCTGATGATTGAAATAATATAATGTTTTTTTTAATAATGCATGTCATGTTGTATATTTAATGGGTTGAATTTTGAGGGTGTTACAACTTGGTATCAGAGCGTACCGGGTTCGAATACTTTGGGTACGTGGGAAGTGATTAGAATCACAATGGGTTCGTCTCGTTTGATAGAGACTTAGTGTAATGATTATATGCTTATATGATAACATGTTTATGTGACTATGTGGGTATGGAATGTAGTTTCTAGGATGTTGATTGGACCCTTGAGTCTCTAAAAGTCTTGTTGGAAAGGCACTTGATCAATGTTGTTTCTAACCGGAACTTTAGTGACGCCTTGGGACTATCATTATCCAGGGATGAAATTCGTAGGTGCTTATGTGATTATGTGCTTACGTGGTATGACTTATTATTGTCCAATGTATTAGGACGTGAGTGTTATAGTTTTG
Organism: Camellia japonica; assembly: GCA_030407325.1. Lineage (NCBI taxonomy): Eukaryota > Viridiplantae > Streptophyta > Magnoliopsida > Ericales > Theaceae > Camellia > Camellia japonica. Next base: position 156,327,738 of record JAPPVO010000036.1, on the reverse strand, counting down.
GCACATTATTTAGAGTGCTAATGTCTTTGTTTCCTTTATTAGGATGTCAGGACGAGGGAGTTTGGATTTTCCTCCTTCGGCTCGAGAAGAATTGAGGAAACAGTTTGTGGGGTTACGCCAAGGTACTACACCTTTGGTACAGTTTGAAGCGTGGTTTGCTAACCTGTCAATGTTTGCTCCAGAGTTAGTGGAGACAGAGGAATTGCGTTGTGCGGAGTTTGAGAGTAAGCTGTGTGACGACATCCGTGTTAGGATTGCGGGTTCTTGGAATAGGAGTTACAGTGTGCTTGTTAAGGCTGCGACTCATGTGGAGGCAGCGGTGCTAGCTATGGGGCAGAATAGAGAAGAACCCACGGTTGTGAATGTTGGTCGGGTTAGGGAGGAGGCCATCTCGGCGACTCCTGTGATTCAGGGTGTTGGTAGGCCTTTTAAGAGGCAGAGGGGTTTAAACTCGCAACAGGGAGGTCGGGCTAGAACTACCCTTCCAGTGACGGATTTGGGTTCAGGAGGAAGTAAACAGAGGGGCGTCACTTGTTTCAGATGTGGTCTGCTGGGCCACAAGGTTTCAGGTTGCCCACAGAGGAAGGGGGCTGGGTTGTTGGGATCCCCACCAGTTCAGACTTTGCACCAGTCGTATATTCGGGATCCACTTGCTTGCTGGGTGTGTAAGCAGCAGGGTCATCTTAAACGTTTCTGTACTCAGCCAGGGGCTTCTTTAGGGGTTTTGCAACCTAGCCAAGCTCAGTTTCATTCGACTGGGCAGGAGCAGTATCGTTTTGGGGGACTAGCAGGCCAGATTTCGAGGGCCTCAGTAGAGTCGAGTTCCAAAGCCCCAGTTGGGGAAGTTTGTAGTTGTTCCAGGTGTGGACAGAGGGGTCACGTCAGTAGTTCTTGTCCGTGGCTAGTAAGCTCGTAGGTTATCTTGTGTTTGAGGATGACCAACTTTGACGGTCCAGCGAGGGACAGTAGTGGTAGTAATATCGATGGGATGATTTTATTTTGACTAATTCGTTTTGTCATCAGTGGATTATTGTTTTGTGACTATTAGGTTCGGTTGTGTAACCTATGTGTTTTGGGAATGTTGAAACATTTAAACTGTTTGGTTGTCTATATATATATATATATGCCTTGTTTGTTAATTTCCATGGATTGGGTGGATTGGAGCTAGTTATAGCTCTAAAGTTTTGTTAATGTAATAAGTTGCTACAAGACCATAAAATTTTTGGTATTAATGCATTTTTTATGCGTGTGACTTGATTTGGGAAAGATAAGGGCTGAGGAGCCATGTTTTCAAAAGTTGGGAACCACCGAGGAATGCGTGTCTTAGCCAAGGCAATATTGGGGCGAGAACTGTTTTACTTGCCGAGTGCGTGGAATTTCAGGGTGTTACCATTTAAAATTTTGTGCGTGGTATAGATTTTGGTCTACTGTCGGGTGAACTCGAGAGGATGTGAGGTGTGCGATTAATACTAGATATAGTCTGTATTTAATATGGTGTCCTACGGGGGCATATCGTATAATTTTGTTAGGGTTGGTTTTGTACCTTCATGGTAGGTAGTGTTGCCAAGATTGTATGTGTATGTTTGGCCGTTTTGAGTAAAGGGACGTTAGTCCCTATATAAGGTAGTGGTTGTCGTATTGGGAGTGGTATGTTGTGAGTAGCCTAGTACTATATCTCGGGCAGTAGTATAATGGGTGTTTCCTAAGTTTTCTAGATTCCTTTATTAGGATCGAAGGTAATAGATTTGCACCTTAGCATTGGCTAGTGGTCTAGCACGGGGTTGGGTGTCTTGGTTGTACCCTCGGGATGAGTGACAGATAAGAGTCAAAATAAAAGATAGACCCTATAGGTCGTTGGTGGATGAAGGTACTATGTTGGCTTGTATGTTCGGTATGAGCGGCTATTTGGTAAGTATTGAATGTCACGGTGTAGCAAACCCGGTTAGTTAACTCGTACGAGGGAAGGGGTAGGCAAATTTTGTTACTCCAAGTTCAGTTGAGATGGTGAGGAAATCTCTAACTGTGGGAGTTTTGCACAGTGCGACGCAGGATAGTGTGTGGTTGATATGTTGCATGTTGAGGTAAGAGGGGAAAGTGGTTGCCTATGGCTCACGTCAGTTGAAAATTCATGAGAAGAATTACCCTACGCATGATTTAGAGTTAGTAGCTATGATATTTGCCTTGAAGATTTGGAGGCATTATCTTTTGGTGAGAGGTTCGAGGTATTCTCGAATCACAAGAGTCTGAAATGTCTGTTTACACAGAAAGACTTGAACTTGAGGCAGAGGAGTGGATGGAGTTTATTGAGGATGATGACTTCGAGTTGCACTATCATCCGGGAAAGGCCAATGTTGTGGCCGATGCCCTTAGCAGGAAATCTGTTGGTAACGTAGCTAGTATAGCCATCCGAGAGTGGGTGATGTTGGGTGCACTTGGCGAGTTTGATTTGCTTCTGGGTGAAACCGTTGAGGCTGCGACCTTGTTTTCTGTTGTTGCGTAGCCTACACTTGTAACTCGAGTGTTAGAGGCTCAGAGGGGTGATCTTGAGGTAGAATCTCTTCGAGAGAAGATTTCCAGTGGGAAGGTTGAGAAGGGTTTGACGGTGTATCCCGACCTGAGTGTGAGATACCGAGACCGTTAGTTTGTGCCGGAATCTTGCCGGGAGGAGGTACTTCGAGAGTTTCATCATTTGCGCCTTGCGGTGCATCCGGGAGGCACTAAGATGTATCGGGATTTGGGTCGCCAGTTTTGGTGGCGGGGTATGAAGAGAGATGTGGCAGCTTTCGTATCTAAGTGCCTTACTTGTCAGCAAGTGAAGGCCGAGTATCAGGGGCCAGCGGGTTTGTTGCGACCCTTGCCTATTGCCGAGTGGAAGTGGGAGCATGTCACTATGGACTTCGTTGTGGGTCTTCCGAGGACTCAGCGGGGTAGTGATGCTATTTGGGTGGTTGTAGACCGGTTGACGAAGTCAGCGCACTTCATTCCTATGCGTATTAGAGATTCGGTAGATCATCTTGCCGACTTATATATCCGGGACATAGTGAGGTTGCACGGGGTTCCAGTGACGATCGTCTCAGATAGAGATCCTCGTTTGACTGCTAGGTTGTGGCAGAGTTTGCAGAGTGCTTTAGGTACTAGGTTGACTTTTAGCACGGCTTATCATCCTCAGACTGACGGGCAGTCCGAGCGTACTATTCAGATCCTTGAGGATATGCTTCGGGGTTGTGTTCTCGACTTTAGTGGGTCGTGGGAGAGGTACTTACCATTAGTGGAGTTTGCCTACAACAACAGCTTTCAGTCTAGTATCGGTATGGCACCGTTTGAGGCCTTGTATGGCCGACCGTGTAGACCTCCTGTTTGTTGGGCCGAGGTGGGTGATACACCTTTGTTGGGTCCGGAGTTGGTGAGGGAAACGACGGAGAAAGTTGAGCTTATCCGTAAGAGGCTCGTTACAGCCCAGATTCGTCAGAAATCTTATGCTGACCGTGGGAGGAGACCTTTGGTGTTTGAGGTGGGTGATCATGTCTTTCTGAAGATATCACCCAAACGAGGTTTGATGAGGTTTGGGAAGAGCGGGAAGTTGTCCCCTCGGTTTATTGGACCTTTTGAGATCCTTGAGAGGATTGGCGAGGCTGCTTATCGTTTAGCTTTGCCACCGCAGTTGTCCGGAGTTCATGACGTGTTTCATGTGAGTATGCTTCGGAAGTATGAGCCAGATCCGTCACATGTGTTGGATTGGACTGATTTAGTTGTTGATGAGGATGTCTCGTATGAGGAGAGACCGGTACGGGTTTTGGATAGGCGGGATCAAGTTTTGCGTGGCAAGACTATCCCTTTGGTGAAAGTTCTGTGGAAGCACCACGGAGTGGAGGAAGCCACTTGGGAACGTGAGTTGGAAGTCCGTGAGAAATATCCGGATTTGTTTATTGATTTGTAATCTTGTACTTAGATTATATAATATTGCGAAACTTGAGAATTTTATATATGTCTTAAGTTAGAAAACATTGAGAATGTTTTGATTTAATGTTAACATTTTGAAACTTGCCTCGTAATGGGAGTAGAATATAACATTTGTATGTTGAATATATTGTTTATATCATGGAATTGAATATGATATGGAAATTGTTAACATTGAAAGGGATAATCCATTATATTGATGCAGGTTAAAATATATGTTGATTTATACATACTGTGAGATGCCTCTTGATAAGAGATGAAGTGACCGGTATTGGGTCAAGCGTTGTTTATTGTTTTTAATATCATTGGGAATTGAGAAAAACCTGTTTTTACAAACTTATGCTTAATTTCGGGGACGAAATTCTTTTAAGGGGGGGAGGTTATAGCGACCCCGTCTTTTCCCATTTGATTATTGTATCCGGACTTATGTTCCGTGGATTCCGTTGCCATATTGTTGTTGATGTTGTCCTTTATTTCTTCAGTTGGAGTTATAATTGTTTTGGGCAGGTTGATTGCAGGTTGGTTGGGTTTAGAAACCAAGAGTTGATGTTCAGTTTTTGGCTTGGTCGCTCGAGCGAGCTTATCTTCGCTCGAGCGAGGCTTTTGTTTTTGGTCCGTCGCTCGAGCGAGAATTTCTTGGCTCGAGCGAGGATTGCGTCCAGTGCTAGACCTGAGAGCAGTGTTAGCTGGCTCGAGCGAGCTTCTCTTCGCTCGAGCGAACTGTTAGTTCTTCGCTCGAGCGAGCCTTTCTTCGCTCGAGCGAGTATTTTCTGTGTCTGGTCTCGAGCGACCATGTCTTCGCTCGAGCGAGCCTATTTTGCTTAAATACGCAGCAGCGTGTTTCAGATCAGTTTTTCAGCCCCTTCAGTTTCAGAAAACCCTAGGTTACGAGTTCTCTCTCTCCCAACTCATATTCTTTCCTAGGATTGATCTAGTTAGGGTGTGTTTTTACCCTAGTTGCTTTACAAAAAAGGTAGAGGAGAGTGAGGGCTTTCATTTAATCTGAACAAACTTGGATTTGGAGCACTTTGAAGTTTTGGGCATCATCTTCATCTTCTTCTTTTTGAGTTATATCTTCGAGGTAGGGATTTCCTACTCCATTTATATGTTTTAATCCTAAGTGGTGGTATTTTGGTATGTGGGGTTAGTTTGGTAATTTTGGGAGAGACCTTAGGGTTTGTCATAGATTAATTTATATAATCAATTTAAGGGAAGATTGTGATATTGGGTAAATTCATGAGATTGGGGAATTTAGTGATTTAATGTTGTATTTGGTTAGTTTAAATACTTACCTTGAGAATGTTGAAATTACATGTGTTGCTATATTTATTTCTTGTTTAGAAATAATTGTTTTGGGCTATCGGTGGAGGATAGCCATGATTGTTGTAGACATTGCATGTGGATTAGGCAAAATTGAAACTAATCATTTGGTTAAGTTGTTGAGTATAAAGGTTGGAATAATACATTAAATTTATGTATTGATTTATTGTGTATATGACTTTATGTTTATATGCATTACTTGTGTATGGGAGGAGATAGGGGATGTACTCCACGGTTTAGGGGAAGATGGGGGATGTACCTCTAAACCGGTTAATGATTATGGGAAGATAGGGGATGAACCCAGGGTTGCTGCTTATATGCGCGCCTATAGCAGAGATACAGCTCATATGCTTATCTATTTGATATGATACATCATCAAAATATGTATCTGTTGGGAAGTATGGAAGTGAATTTGATTGTGATTGATACAATACCAACTTGTGTATTTGTTATGTTATATGAGAGGTTTAACTTGATGTGTTATCCCTGTTGAATTGGAAAGATTGTTAATAAGAGATGAAATCCCCGTTGAGTTATTTGGGCCAGGTTCTGAGCCATAGTTGGAAGGTGAGTTATGCCATAGACAAAGTGTCATAGGCAATGTAGACATTTGTGTCATGAAATTGTAAATGGATTATTTTGTGTTAACCATGTATCAGATGCTACTGCTTTAGTTAATTCTTATGCTTGGTTTAGTATTTCTCTATGGGCTGTGGCTCACCCTATATGGGAACTTCATTTTCAGGTTCAGGTGGTTCACTACCTCCAAGGACTTAGCTTGTGAGGATTTGGACTCGAAGACTTGTTTTATTTTATTTGTTTTATTTGAACTTTATGTAAACATTCAAGCCTAGGGCTTTATTTGTATTTGAGTTAGAACTCATGGAATTGTGTCCAAGTGTTGGCTTGGCAAGATGTAAGCCCGTAGGGCTTTTATTATGATGTTTTATTTCGTAATACTCTGATGATTGAAATAATATAATGTTTTCTTTTAATAATGCATGTCATGTTTTATATTTAATGGGTTGAATTTTGAGGGCGTTACAATTGAATTGGATATTTTTTTCTTAGTTGGAAATCAAATAAGTAGTTCCATGTGTCTATATATGTAACTCTCTGCACATGTGAGATAACAGTGAACATGATTTTGTATTCTTTGCTTAAAAAAAAAAAAAGAAAAGAAAAGAAAAAGAAAAAAGAAGAAGAGAAGTTTCAATGTGGGTATATATTTGTATCAATTAAATAGATTTAGAAATTAATTGAAATAGATTTTGTTTACTTTGCAGTAAATAAGAAGTTTTCTTTGTGATTCTTTTTGTTTTGTTTTTTTTTTTCTTTTTGCTTCACTCACAAAAAGAAAAACAGAGTGCTGGATTTGTTTATATAGATTTCAGATTTGTTTTGTTTCTATGCTAGAGTTTGATTTGTGTTAAATCATTGAGTTTGATTTGGATTTGTTAAATCATTTCAGATTTGTGTCCTTCTAAAAACCTTCTAAGATTTTTTTTACAAAAAACTTTCTAAGATTTTTTTTACAAAAAACTTTCTAAGCTTTAGAGCATTTTTTTTTTCTTTTTGTTTCACTCAAACATGCAAATTAAGCTGGGGGATCATGCTGAATCATTTCCACCAATTGAAAGCTTCATAGAATTCTTTTTGTTTTTTTGTTGGTTCTATTTTGTTAAAAATTTAGATGTTTTTGATAGATGTTTTGTTATTTTAGGGTTCTGTTTTGGTTATTTTTTTGGTTCTGTCACAGGTTTCTAATTTGACAGACCCTTTCATGGTTTTTCAGCATTGTTTGGTGGTTGCAATTTTAGTAGTTCGATGACTTCTTTCCATTTCAGGCGGTTTCATAAAGCTCTTGACCTCCTTCCCTTACAAACCAAATTTCAATAGGAAGTTCCTTCTATAAAATTTGTATCTTTTAGAATAAGAACCAGCCATCAAAAACCCAAGGGGTTTGTATTTGATCTACACATTTACAGAGAACTTGGGAAATTTGATTTGTGAAGAAAAAACAATAAAGAACTTGCAAATGAAATAGAGGGTGGTTTTAAAATTATAAAAAAAGAAAAAAATACACACATACACACACACACAAATTCTTTCCCTTCTTTTTTCACTGCACAAATGCAAGATCCCAAACACAACTTGGAAGTGCCTATGCAAATAAATCTTAACCACACGAGTTAAATTTTAGAGCAAAGCAAAGCAGAGAAATCATACAAAGTAAAGTAAGGTAAAGCATGTATGTATATAACCTACAACACGGATCTACATACTACATTTGACCATCCACTGCTGAGGTTCTTATATATTTAAATTAAAAAAGAACCTTGCAAAATACATGATTTCTTTAGAAAATACAATGTACATTAATGTCTATTTAAGTTTCAGACAACTACTCTAGGCTAATGAAAGTCTACACTCTTTCTTATGCTTCTCGGTAAAAACCCATGTACAGAAACTATGACATCATCTCGAATCAAGTCGGCTTCCTGTCCTGTACGAGGTTTCATCGGATTATTGAAGGCTGTCCCAGTCTGCACAGTCTATGTCCTCTCAATCCCTGCAAATAAACGTAGGGTGGACTACTTTAGCAACAGATGCATAAGTGTTAAGATTATTGATCTCATTTAAGAATTTACAATGTATCTTTTATAATTTGGCTGAAATCTTCATATCAGTGGAGCTTCATTCTCAGTTAATGGAGTTGTTTTCAATTTTTAATAACTCAGGAGTTGTCTTGGGTCTTCATTCTCAGTTCTGCTAATTTTTGCTGATGTTGTGTGCTGTTTTGCTGGGGTTTTTGCTATGGTTTTTGGGTTTTTTTTTGCTCTGTTCTGTTTGATTATGCTGCTGCTGGTTTTATGAAAAAGCTGCATGTTCAACTTTCAATTGGCCATTGATGGTTTAATTTAATTATGGCTATAGTCTTAAATGTTTCAAATGTTACAGCTTTTTGTTAAAGAATCTCTGGTATGGTTTAGATGGTCCAAATTGGCAAGAAATTATGTGTCTTTTTATCTAACATTGAACACGCAATGAGACGAGCTGAATTTACAAATACACTAGAACTGATGACATTGTGTGCAGCTGAGATTGCTTGATTGAGATGTGCAATATGAACTTGGGTTCTATTCTATTGCAGGTGCTTATCTTGCAAGATAGTTAGAAGAGAAGGATGATAAGATCACAAGGTCGAAGCAGGAGTTGCAGCAGAGGAGCATAGTGGAAGAGGAGAAGACTGAGGTAGCTTCTGATAAGAAAGATGGTGACATCGACGGAGGATGCTATGTCCTAAAGCAGAAACAGAGAGTTAGTAAACTTACATATTTGAAAGGACTTCACCCCCAACACCGCCGCTGCCCCCCCCCCCTCGCGCTCTCTCGCTGTCTGTATATTGTACATTAATTTTGGTTTTTTATTTTTCTTGACTTAAATTTTCTATATCTTTTAATAGGCCAATAATTTTTGAGACTTAGGAATAAATTCCCAAAGCTGTTGTAACATGATGCATAGGCATGATTTTTGAATGGGACTGCCCCCTTTCCCAACCCTCCCATTAAATGGTTGATTGTGGAGGCTGCAAAATGGGAATTGGGAAGTTCAGGACAACACTAGGGATGACATTCTTCCTCTCGCTAACTTGCTGGACCGCATTCCATTTTTTTTAGTGTGCATACGGGGATTGTGTTCATTATCAATTTAGGGGTTAGAGAATATGTGCTAGAATGAAACCTATACTTTGTTATCATATTGATGGGTAGGCAACCATAAATGTTTTCAAATTTTTGGAATTGGTTTTTGTAGGATTTGAAAATGATGGATGTTTTTCAACTTTTCATTGTTTTTGTTTTTGAAAACAAAGAAAATGAAAATACAACCAAACAGGTTACTACAGTTCTCTTACAAGTTTATTGTGCATTTAAAAGTTATAGGATGTCCATTCAATAATTTTACTCTTTCTCAATATTGTAGGGGACGAAAGAGTTGAATCCTAAGTTATTCTTTGTTTAGGCAGGCTGAATTAGATAGGATTAACATTCTTAAATTTATTAGCTTTAGAATTATCAATGCCTTTAGGATTGTATATCATAGGTGAAGTTTTCAATCGGAGTAATATTATCATTTTGAATTGATTTGTTACCACTGAGTTTCGTAGTACATGATATCAAAAAAATTGTTGTCAGTGCCTTCAGGCACGGGTTATTTCTAGTAAAATAATATAAGAGGGCAAGAAGTGACATGTTTGTCTTTTTTCCTTGTTATTTAAACTATTAGATTACAGTCTTATCAGGTTTTAGCCAATGATCTGTTTGGGGATTTTCAAAAGTTAAGTTCTAGTTTTTGGATGTTTTTACAATCTTCCTTGGTTTTTCTTTGGGAAGTGACCCAATAACATGATTTGAAACAATTTTCATTAGTAAATTAGAGGCCATCTACAACATCAGAATTGAAGGTTTTGGGCCTACATTGAAAATTTTAATGAGATTTGTTTATGTATTTTTATATATTATGATTTTTTTTTCAAATGTTACTTTTGTCAATATAAATAATATATGCATTCAGAAAATAATTTAATCTTTTTATATAATTTAATAGGAAATTCTATAACACACTCTATTTTGGGGTGTGTATCATATGTACCAATTATGATATTTGCAATTTTTTTGTTATGACTTATTGTGGTGTTAATTTTGATTTGGTTATGACTCGATTATAATTCATCATAATGTTAGTTATGACACATTAGGATATTGGTTATGACCTAAATTGTTTGTTATACTTCATGCATTATTTAGTTATGACTGAAAATAATTTAAGGGTTAATTACTTAAAGTCTTACTGGGAAGGTTGGTGTTCCATTAAGTCATTCTTCTTGTTTTCTAAACCATGAAGTCATATTTTCAAAATATTTATGTATATATGACCACTTTACCCTTATTAAAAGTGGAAGGAATTGAGAAGTGCTAATAAAAAATTATTAGGCGTTACAAGTGCACCATATCACAATAGGGGTGCAACTCGGCCTAGTTTGGTCAAATTGGAAGGTTGTTCAAGCTTAGCTCAAGTTGTGCTGAGACTTGCCCAATGCCGAATTATAACACGTGGTTATTTGCCCAAACCCAACTTGAGTTAAACCCAAATTGTCCGAGTTGCCAAGATTGCACAAAAATTTTAGTAATTTTTTTTTTTGCAGCTAAATTATTAATTTATTAAAATTAGACTCCATTTACATTTTTTTTAAGAAGATCATTAATAACATCAAAACAAATAATTTATATAATATAAGAGAAATGTCGCTATGGTAGTCTTTACAATTTATGAGTAAGAATTAGTTGTGTATATATTATATTCAATATGATTCAATGATTTAAATTATTTTAATATCATGTAATGACTAATAATTTTTATGTATATTTAATATTTTTATATATCTATATATATAATTCAGATTTCAGATTGTTTGATATATTTGTCCAAATCCATCCAAATTTTATTCGAGCTTTTGAAATTTTGCCCAAGCTCATACCGAATTCAATAATAACTTGCTCAAGCCTTTAAAAAATTTGAACTGGGCTCGGGTTGAGCCCGCCCAAGTTGCACCATACATGACAATGTTATCCGCCAATAACCAAGAATTATGCTTCATGTTCCAATACAAAATTATGGGCCCTAACCTCTCTACAATGCCTCAAAAACACCTAGATATTTTCTCTTATTGAAATGGTGTTGTTGATGTAGCATTTTACTTTTCTTTTGTTATTTCAAAACTTAAAATTTCATAAATTTTACTATACAAATTTATTTTTAATAAAATTTATATTTTTGGAGTCTACACAATGAGATCTACCAAACAAGACCAATATTAAATATGAAATTTTATAAAAATAAAATATTATTTTTTTAGTTATATAAAACTAACAATTTCTCAGTTTGCGAAACTATCCAGTAAATTTGAGAAATTTTGCAATTTTTTTTCTAGTATTAACTAAGAATATTCTTAGTTTTTAAGAAATTTCTCAATCTTTTCCAATTTTAAAATAATTATAAATGATGAATAACAATTGTTTGAAGAGTAATTTCGTATGTTAAAAATTAATAAGACCTGAAGGAGTAAAGAATCTTATCTAAAAATTAATTTAGTATAAATTCACAAAATTAAAATTGTGTGTAAATATCTCATAATTTAATTATGACATTTATAATTACCAATATCATAAATGTCAAAACTTGCCTACACAATTCAATATATTGAAGTTTTTAACGTTATACTAACACGCAAGAATGCCAAGCACTTCCAAATATTTGAAGACCTTATTAGCACTTAGCATCATGCCGCTAAAGACTTAAGATGACATCACACGACTTATAGACTAGACTGGATCAATGCTGGTAGGCTTCCCCTCTGTAAGGTTTAAAAACAAAGGGTAAATAATGTAAATCGTCATTCTAGTTTATATGTGTCAATTTAGTTTTTATTATTTTAAGTTGTTTGATTTTACTTCTTAATTTAACTAATTGTGTTATATTAGTCCAACAAATAATAGCTGTGAGGTTTATTGGATGAAAAGTTGTCATGTACTTAAATGATGTGTCAATTTGATCCTTATAGTTTACACAATGTGTCAATTTGGTTCTTATTATTTTAATTTGCTCGATTTTGACAAGGATCAAATTAACACATCATGTGAACTAAAGAGACCAAATTGACAAATTATTTGAGTTTACGTCCACCAAACTAACGACCGTTATTTATTTGATCAATATGACACAATCTGTTAAATTAAGGGACAAAATCAAGCAAATTAAAATAGCATTGATCAAATTGATATACCATATAAATTACAGAAACCAATTACACAATTTATCTAAAAAACAAATCCTTGAAAAATTATCGATAAGATCTTCTTAAGGCACTCTGACAATCAAGTCAAAGATGATTGGAAAAGAAGATAATAGTGAGCATGCGAGTGTAAAAGATAGCAAACCTTTTGGGTTCTCACAAAAAAAAAAGAAAAAAAAGAAAAAAAAAAACGAAAAACTTTTCTGTGACTAGTATGGGTATATATGTATGGGACTCACTTAACACGGTCAACATTCACATGAGGGAATAATTTTGTTAGCCTCTCAGCCAGACAAAGTCATAGAAAATAGAGATGACTTTATTTTCTTACCTTCCTTTCATGTATACATACTTGTCGCATGAGTGATTCTGTTAAAAATTTAAATAATAGAATAACAAAAAGAAATATTGATACTTAACTAAAAATACAGAAATTGATTGTTACGATTTCATATATAAGAAACAAAGCATGATTTGATATTAAATATAAGAGTGTAAAATATAATTTACTCTAAACTAATTATTGTCGAATCACTTATATCACTTAATTGTTCTAAATAAGAAGGATTGAGTTACGGTGAGAGAAATGTTACCTTCATTGACCTGTTAGATTTATGATGGTAGTAATATCACAACTTAACTAATTAATTATGTTTGTATGTGTCTTGACAAGATAATTCTAAGGCTATATTTGAATTATGCCTTTAAGTAGATATTTAAAATAAGAATAAAAATAATTAAATAAAATGTGAATAAAATATATATTAAACAAATGTAAATGAGATTGCATGATAGAAGAGACTTTCGGAGGTGCATGGAAGAAGCTGCTATGGAGATGGGGTTGATGGGTGAAGGCTCAGACTATTAAGAAAATGAATGAAATCATTTTAAACAAAGTTATCCGTAATTAAATATGTAGTCTACTTCATTAGTCTGAATCAACTTTAAAAAAAGAATTATTTTTTAATTGGACTACTTCACATGGACAAGTGAAAGGGCTGGAATGGCAAAAACTAAGTCTATTTATTTAATTTGAAGATATTTTAAGTTGCCTCAACCCTTGAAAATAAGGAGTGATTGAACCCCACATCACATAAAAACTCCTTATATCATGATCACAATTATTTGCCAAGTCAAAATACATGTGAAAAAAATAGAAGGAAAAATCACACATGAGTCCTATTTGAAAGTTTTGTACTCTATTTCATCTTAAAATCTTTTATTTATATTCAAAAGTCTTGTGCGCATTTTTCTTCTTCTTTTTCTCTGTGCCTTTGTTCTTCTTTGTTTCTCTCTCTTTCTGATTTCTGGTGACTGTCGACCATGCATACCTTTTTCTTTTTCTCCTTCTCTCTCTCTTTCTCTTTCTGATATATAGTCACTGGAGATCGGCGACCACCATCAATTTAGGTTCACTGGCAACCACCAACTCCTTACTTCACTCTCACCGATGGCAAAGGAGATGAGTTTCTAGCGAAGAAGATAATTAAATTTACATCAGATTCGGCTAGATCTAAACCAAAAATAGTTGTCGGAGTACAATCCTCTCCATATCTATCTCTCTCATTCGATCTCTCAATTTTTCTACATGTTCTCTGTTGCACGCTTCTCTTTTCTTGTCTTAATGGAGAAATTTTTCAAGTTTTGAAAATGTTGTTTATGAGTTCAAAACATGTTTTTTTTCGAGATTTAGTTACAAGCAGTGAAGACTATAAAATTTTACAGTTTCAATTTTTTTTGGGTTGAAATGAATCATGTTTTAAAATTGTAAAATTTTACAATTTCATAACCTACTTTCGAACTGTAAAATTTTGCAGTCTTTCATAACATGTTTTTCAATTTGATTAATAAGGACAAATATTTAATAGAATCATACTTTAAAACTAAAAGAATTTTACAGTTTCAAACCTTACTTTTCAGTTTGATCAATATTAGAGATTATTTGCTTAAATCCTACAAAAATTGAAAAATAACATATTTTTTTCCATTATTGTTGTTTGTTATTGTTATGTTTTTTTTTTCTTTTAGTTTATCAATATTTACCATATTTTTCTATACTTTTTCATTTATTCTTTTTCTTTGGGCAATATTCTGTACATTCTACTGAGTCTTCGATAATATTCTTGACGTCCAGCGAACACTCTGGCTATTCCAGCGAATTCCAATAACGTTCAAAACACTTCGTCGATACTCTGGCGAACTTATGTCGATACTCCAATGACTTCCCAATAATATTGAATATTCCGGCAAGTCTCCAATGATCATCTTAGGGAAGTCCAATGGTAATGTAGCAGAGTAAAAAAAAAAAAAAAAAATTGATAACAATTAAAAATATGTAAGACTAATTAGTATAAGTGTTTTGTTTTGAAATTAGATAGATTTTAAATTTTGTGTATGAACCTATCGATAAATTCCCCAAGATAAAAAGGATTGTGTGGACCACATGACAAGCATTTGATAAGCAAATCTTCATATCTAGCCGTTAATGGGGAAGTAGTTGCAAAACTTGGATTCCAAATGAGGAATCATGGCACAAGTTCTTAAAAAAAAAAAAATTAAAAAAAAAAAAAGGAATTATGGCACACTTGTTACAATCCGAAGCAACCACATCCTGATAATTGGCGGAGAAGTAGGAGGCAGTTTCTAGCAAGTTTTTGTTGGACAATCTTCACTGTAATCTGTTTGGGTACTAAACGACAAACAGAATATAAAAGAAAAATGGGAAAGGAGAGAGAATGTTTGATTACAAAAATCAAACTAGAAATAGAATTAAATAAATAAAAGCAGATTTTATTTTGCTACAAAAACAAAACTAAAATCTAATTTAAATAAATAATAAAACAGAAAATAAATAAATAACTTACTTGATTAATATCTTGAATATGATTCTGATCAAGTCCAGTGTTCGACACTGTGTCCTTAAGACAGATTCGTCCTCTCCACGGTGTTTTCAAAATATGGCCGTCTATCTCCCAAGATGAAATGATCAATAACAAATAAATGCAGCACTACAATTTATTTGTTCAACGAACACACTTAGTGTATATACTCTTTCTCACAGAAAACTAATGCAGCAATATGAAGAGAATAAATTTGCAAAGGAGAAGTACGAATTTTCTGAATGAAAACATCAAATGAGGGTTGCCTATTTATAGATGTAGTGGTGGCTATTAGTTTTGAATTAAACAGGTAGCATACCTGTTTGAACAGGTACTGAACCTGTTGGTTTGAATTGGTACTGTTTGAGTTCAAATTCAAACAGATAAAACCAAATTTGCACAGATTTGAATCTGACCGGGTATTTGAAATTTAAATAGAGTCAATTTTTTTCGGGTGGGAGAAATCCGGACCCAATTTTGAATTTAAATTCCGAAAATCAAATTGGAAAAATTAGAATTTAATTTTAGAAAAATAAATTCAAATGTTTTTGGCCCAGACATGCCCAATCCAACCTCACACCACGCACCCGCGCCCAGACCCAGACCAAACAAACGACGGCGGTAGCGTGCGTGGTGATTTTTGGGTCTAATGAGTCTAGCCCATTTTGTCCATAATCTCTCCCTTCTACAAACTTGGGGTGCCCCTTGGGGCCCTCCCCAAGTTATAATTCCAAACTATATAAACTCATTTAAAACTTCCCACCAAACCAATGTGGGACAAGCCAATTTCCAAATCTTAAAAAATTTCCACCAAAAACTCCATTTTCATGGAGCACACTTTGGCTTCAATTTTCCATTCACCCGATAATGGTTTTGAGCAACTAAATATACCACGTGATTCATAACGCGACATAGAACGCGTTACCACTTAGACCCGCCAACTTTGGCATACGGGTCCCACCTAAATAATTGACCAAAGTTAGGAAAAAATTCTGTTTTACCCAGAAATTTTCCAACCATTTCCAACAGTTTTCACTATAAAACATTTCATGGCCAGCATTTGAAAGGTCCAGTACAAAAACAACTTGTTAGTTCTTGCACACCCTACTTTCAATATATTTCTAGCAATTTCTAGCAAATTGTTCCAGTTTGACTACTCAATTTTAGCGATTAGCAATTTTTTTTAAGTGGTTTTTTTTTTTTTTTTAGGTAAATTGCACCACTAATTCCTTTAGTTTGAGTAAAATTTTATTTTGGTTCTACATAGTTTCAATTAGAATAATTTAGTTCACATACTTTCAATTTTGTTGTAATGTAGTTTCTACGTCTGTGTTGTTAAGATTTTGAACGGAAAAAAAAATCACATGCAAAATCAGAGAGACCGGAGTAGAATTCAAAACAATCGGTGATCCCTATAATTTGTTTTGAATTTCACTTTGGTTCTTCTTATTTTGCACATGGCCTTTTTTCGTTCCAAATTCTAACGGTAAGTGATAAAGGGACCACATTCTAACAAAATTGAAAGTTAGTGACCCAATTATTTAATTCAAACTACAGGGACTTAAATAACACTTTGCTTAAACTATATGAACCAATGGTATAATTTACCCATATTTTTTCATTTTGCTTCAATTGTACTTCATTCTCAGTCAATGCAAGTTCAATTTATCATTTTAGCACTCATCCATTGAGTCATTGTTTTTTGGGTGAATATTTGAGTTTTGTTTATTTTTCACATATAACAAAATTAATAAAGTCCTCTTCATTGAGGCGAGAACCAAACTCGTGGCTCATCCTATTGACCACACACAGTCTCAATTCCTAACTTAGAAGTAAGAAACCCACACCTTAATCTAGGTTAACAAGTCTTGACATGTCCGCAATCATCACACATCACCACCTATGTGTTCGCTCTCTTTTGAGGTACAAACAAAAGCTTATGAAGTTAAGAACATTGAATAGTATTCAAATAATTACATAGAGGGTAAATTACACTTTGCACTCTTACACTTTGTACCAAATCTCACTTTGGCCCATATACATAAAATCATGACAGTTAACCCTCTACACTTCTGGTCAACTCTCACATTGGTCGCTGCACATGATATTGTGACAATCAACCCCCTACACTTTTACTCAAATCCCACTTTGGTTCCGACACAAGTGTCAATGTCCCTCTTCTATTACTTCATTTTTAAATCTTTAACAAATTTAGTCATGTGACAAAAAATGTGACTACAAAATGAGAGTAAGAGAGAAAAATCATCTATATTTTTTAATACACTTTGTCTTACGTGATAAGCACACATGAGAGTTATATAATACAATATATACGTTCGTATGGTAAAAATTGAGACAAAAAGACAAGAAAATAGAGTTTTTGAAATATAAAAAAAAATACAACAAAGAAATCAAAGAGAAAGAAAGATAAATAGACAGAAGACTGTGTTATCATGAAAAATAGAATTTCACAATTCCAATTTATAAAAAAACCCTAGTTCATCTTCTTAATTGGTCACAATCTGCATTTTGTTTTACCATGACATAGTCATATTTTGATGTAAATTTTTGGATAAAGTGGATATTGGTGAAAAATGTAGATGATTTTCCTTTTTTACCCTCATATCGTAATGACACTCTTATCACATGATTAGATTCTGTTAAAAATTAAATAATTAAGTAACAGAAATGAGACAGTGGCACTTATATAGAGACCAAATTGAGATTTTACCAAAAGTGCAGAGGGTTGACTGTCATAATTTCATATGTAGGGACCAAAGTAGGATTTGACTAGAAGTGTAGGAGGTTAACTGTCATGATTTTATGTGTAGGGGCTAATGTGAGATTTAGTACAAAGTGTAATTTACCCTTACATAGACTTATTATTAGTAGCATTTTCAAATTAAAACTAGCCATCCTATAGTTTTTAATAAGATAATTTTTCTATATTAAATAATATTTTAATAATTGATCAGGTACAAAAAGAATAATTTTATACGTTGCTTCTTGGGTGAATTCCAAACAGCTATTCAAGAAGTTCTCAGTGAATGATTTTATTTTCAATTTTTATAACATTAGAGCTTTTATTTGAGATTGGGTGGTGCATTGGCTTTGATGATTGTGTTGAGATGATGCTTAGATTGGTACACCAAAGGGTATTGTTCAATGGCGGAGCCAAGAAATTAAGGTAGGGGGTACTCTATAATTTTAATTTTTTTGGGTGATCAACAATAAAATAATAATAATTTTATGAGTTAAATTTAAGCATAAAAATATAATTATTTATTATTAATAGCAACTAATCAAAATTCTATAATAATGTGGAATAACTCGGACACAATAGTAATGTAAGTATGCAATTTTAGTACAAAAAACTACAAATTAAAATTCTTAATTTTAGAAAATAGAAGCAAATCATTTATAACACAAATCATTATAAAATTTCTATAATTTTTATTTGATAGAAAAATGTTAGAGAGATAGTATTGATTATAAAAATGTATTTTGAATAGAAATTATTAGGTAATCCCATAATATTATGTGGTGTTGATGACATGGTGCTTTGGATATAAGAAATCGCAACTCACACTAAGTGATTTACTTATTATCTTCCAATTATCTAACAATAATGAGTTACTATATTCCATTCATAAAATTTGACACTATATTATTGACTTGGACCACCACATGGTACTCCAAGAATACCAAATAAACTACATATTATGTGTGACACTATGTTCCATTCAAAACTGAGGGGACGCACGTGACCCCCCTAGGCTTGCTATGGCTCCACCACTGGTGTTGTTAATAGGATGGGGGTAGGGGGTTGTTTGAGTTTCACTGTTTGTTTTCGTTCTTCACAGTTGGAACCTCTCTGTCTGTTTTGGGGTGTGCTTACAAATGATTGGGTAAGTTTCTTTGTACCAACTTAATTGGGATTAGTATTATTTACTTTAATGCTATTTGTACGCCCCTCGATTACTTTTTTGATGTCATTCTTTGTATATCTTGTACTGTTGAATTATATCAATAAAGCTTATTGTTGGTAAAAAAAAATTAAAAAAAAACCCCAACCCTACCCGTCTTCAATAATTTTAAGCTGTTGATTTATAATTTTTACACGCTAGAAGTGAGTAAATGCACTTTTTTTGGGGGGAGGTTAATTACATTTTTCATTTTTGTAGTTTGACTGAAATTTTAATTTAGTCTCTGTAGTTTCAATTTAAACAATTTGATCCCTAAACTTTAATGATAATTTTAATTTGGTCATTCCCACTACAACAAAACTAACTATTTACGCCTTCGTGTTTACAACATGCATTCAATGCATGTTGTAGTTAGTACATTCTACAATATTTTTTTCCCAAGCCGTTAATGCATTTTACAGCATGCAAAATTATGCCGTGAAAAGTATAATGATTTATGGCATGCAAAAAAACGTCGTAAAAGATTATATACAGCATACAAAGTATGCCTTGAATGTTTTAATTCATTGGTTTTTACAATTTTACCTGCATGCCGTAAATGACGATCAACTTTTCACGGCATGCCATATAACGACATTTGTGTGCATGCAGTGAAAGAGTTTTTATGGTATGTATTGCAAACCGTAAAACTTCAATTTTGTTGTACTGTCTGTCCAAATTTTTCTTAAGTTTGTCTACATGTACACCTTAAAAAATTGACAATTGTCCCAAAAATGTTAATTTTAATTTCCAATATAGATGGAAGAATCAAATTGAAACCTTATAAAATTAACATGTGTACCAAAATTATTAATTTTAACCTCTAATTTAAATGGATTGACCAAATTTAAACTTAAATTGAAACTATAGAGACTAAAGTAAAATTTGGGGCAAATTACAGTGGTGAAAATGTAATTAATTTTTTTTTTATAACCTGGCGTTCGAGCCAATTTACGCTTACATTGACCAATTCCGAAGATTAATCCCGCTTCCCACTTGCGGGGGTCCCACTTAAAACTAGAGCAAACACCCTGTATGAACTGGTCCTCAAAAACTTATTGCAGCTAGTGAGTATTGAACATGAGACTTAATGGGAGTATACCCCATCCCAAAATTATGCCAAATAAGGTGGTGTTCGATAAAATTGAAAACTGAAGACTGAAAATCAAATATTGAAAACTGCATGCTGAATTGTTTAAGTTGAAAAGTTGTTTGATAAAAAATTAAGTGTTGAACTAAAAATAAGTTGTTTCATTTTTATAAGATCAAATTTAAAAATTATTATCTTCAAATTATATATTTTAATTTTTATATTGTGATAGTAATAGTAGTGGGCCACTACTAGTGGTGGTGATGATATGATAGTGATGATAGTGGTGATAATGGTAGTAATAATAATGACGGGACATGATAGTATCGGTGGTTGAGTGAATGCACATGTGGAGCCAAAACATTATTGGTCCTAGTTGGGTAGTTGATCTGGACCACCAAACTCTATTTAGATTGGAGCAAACCATATTATGCCTCCAAGAAAGAAAATAAACTTAATGAAGTAATATAAGAGGGAAAGAAGTGATTGACATTAATGTCTATTGACAATTGCTCTATGTCCTTTGCTTTTCTTCTTCTTATTTAAATCATTAGCGTGGGTGTTGATTTCCGACCATATAACCAAAAGGGGAACTCAGCTAGAGAGCACCGACAGAATAAATTAAGCCCAACAACCTGCACAAGAAGATGAGAATTTCGCAGTGGTTCGTTCACCTAAGGCACTCCGATGATCAAGTCAGTAAACAATATCTCTCACAGATAACAAACAGTGCTTAAACTCACAAGAAAGAACTTACTTTTGACTCACAAGGGCGCCATGCTTTTATAACCAACAGTGACTTGATCTCTTTAGAAGCCTCACTTCAATGGACTTAGGCTCAATGCTCATCTAGACCCTCAGCTAGATAGGGATAAACTCTCCTTGATCCTTATCTTTATCCAGATTGAGATCCTCCCTCATTCTAAGACTCCTGTCCCTTATCCGTTTATCTCAGATTCCGGCATCTCCGTAGATAACCTCGGCCTAGCCAAGATCATCTCGACAGCATGACCAGGCCACATGGCACTTTAGCTGACACTTCAGGGTCACCTTAGCCACGTGCTGTCATTTACAAAAAACTTCCCCACAACTGCCCCCTAGGTTTTATTACCTCGGCAACCTGAGGTGATGGAACCTACATCGTTTGTCCATACAGCGTGTCGGCTAAGATTTCATTTCTTCTTCACAATCGAGGTTATTACTCGTCAGTTTCAAGTATCCAAGACTTTGCTGCCCCTTCTATCAAAGACCAAGAACCAAGAATCAAGTTCTTTAAGCGTCTCAACTGAGATCACACCTCTAGCCGAGGTTATTGCCTTATTACTTCAAGAATTTCAAGAGTTCTATGCATGAGCTGTCACACACAGTCTTTTCAACCGTTTCCTCCATGTGTCCTTTCCTCATTGGTTTGTACCTGACACGCACTATCAGGTCGAGTCGCTTCTGTCCATGCCGCCTGACAAGCATGTCATCCAAGGCTAATTCATTACGGTTTGCTGCTTTTTCATTTTTTTGACAAAACTCCTTCCTTTCTCTCTCCGTCTTTTCACTTTTCATTCTCTCGTTCCCTTTTTGCTCAAATTTTCTCTCTTTAAAACTCCCAAATCCTCTATTGCTGCGTTCCTGAGCTCTCTACAACTGTCTCCTTTGTTTCCTTCAGCAAGCTTTTCATTGTTTGGTCCTAGTCATCAACATCATCCAACTTCGGCAAGCCTCATTTCAACGTCCGCATTCTTGGTCCCATTCAGTAAGTTCTTAATTTCTTTCTCTTTAATTTCAGTCTTCCACTATTCTGAATATGTTTCTTCTTTGCCACATGCCTATATTGTATATGTTGCCATTGAATCTGTTTTCATAGTTGTACTATGTTTTTCTTTCAATATTCATGTGCCAGATAATACAACCTAATTTCTTGTTCTTGAATATGTTCCATAATTCGTTCTTGAGTTCTAGAGTGTTGCTTGTGATTCTTGCACATTGCCTTGTATACACTAACTTAATGCTCACGAATTTTGTTGTTCTGTGTATGCACATATGTTTTCTTGTTTTCTAACTCTTTCTTGTTTTTGAATCACGGTCCTCTTTTGTTTTTCTTACTTGTTTCTAGATCTTTGTCTCTGATTCTTGTTCATTTTTGTAGACTTAGGTTTGGGATTTCCTAGAAATCACATACCTAGGAAAATTGAAACTCAATCTCCCCAAGGTAGCAAAACCCTCACCCTAGTACCATTTAGGTCCTAGCCAAGGTCCTTAAATTTTTAGCAAATTCCTCACCAAAAATATTTTATCACACCCTGTCTAGCCGAGATAATGGGCATGTTCAGGTGGAAGGTGGACACCCCTGCCAAGCTAGAATATTTTAGGCAAGAGTTTTCCATTCCAGTTGACGTTCAACTTCCGTTGGCTAGAGAGGATGACTCTATCATGCCTGGGGAGGATTACATGCCCTTTCACGTAGTCTCTATTATTGAGTGTGGAATCAGATTTCCCCTCGACATTCTCTTCAGGGAAGTCCTCCATTACTACAAACTCAATCCCATCCAGCTGGTCGTTAACTCCTTTAGGATCATTAATGGTATTGCCGAGTTGGCACGTCTGCAGAATGGCAGAATTACCCTATCTGATATCCAGTACTGCTACACTATGTGTAGCCTTAAGACAAAAAATGGCTACACGTACTACCTCAAGCTGAGATCCACACAGTACAAGTTGATAGCCGACATTCCAGACTCAAATAAAGGCACAGGAGACAACTACCTAATTGTCTCGGGCAATCGGGAGTTCGTGCCAGATGATAAGCTCCACCTTTTCCCATTGCGCTGTGAAGTTTTTAGGGATGACAAGGGTAAGAACTTAGTCCCCTCTCCCCCCAAAGTCCCTTCTCTATTTTCAGCAATCTTCCTGTTAATCTGTTATGATGTTCTCTTTTTGTCTTTGTAGCCCTTCTTCAGCCAAAAAAGAACTTTCGCCAGTACTACGTTCCGAGCAAAGACTTGGAACGCCTTCTTTGCTTGCCAATTAAAGTACGCAAGGCCCCTATCCTTCTCAATTACATACCGACATACTGCTCCCCTCTCCCCGACGTTCCCAAAAGAAGTCAAACGCCTCTTTTTGCCACAACTCCACTAGTTGCATCATCACTAAGGCCAGACCAAGCCTCCACTTCAGACCTAGTGGAGCAACCACCCACTTCTGCCCCCGAATTGATTCCTCCAACCTAACGCCAGCGCCGACATTGAGCACCTCTTAAAGCCCCTGCTGGCATAACTCGCAGCCGCAAACACCGAAGTCCAGTTTTCTCGGCCACAGACCCATCCAACCCTCTCATTGCCTTGCTAGCGATTTATTTTGGCACTGGTGTAACTGCTGCCGCAACAGCCGAGGATATGGGCTAACAAAAGGTGGTAGCCGAAGTCCTTCTTGCCGATATCCCAGGCATAGTCACCATCCAGTCCTCTTCCCAATCGCAACCAAGGTAAAAACCCAAAAATGTTAAAAAGGTGAAGGCCAAGGCCACCATCACCCAGCTCCCTTCAGACTTTGAGAAAGACCCAAAGGATTCAGTCCCCATATCGAAGCTTGCCGAAGTCGAGAAGAGGCAGACTGAGTTTGAAGCATCTAATCCTTTACCTCTCAAGAAGCTGAGGTCCAAGGGCACAGAGGGCCCAAGTGCTTCTCACTCCAAGGAGCCCTGGTCCCCTGTGCTCAAGGTTGGGGACCGTCCTATGTCGGCTAATGACAACGTTATAAATAGCATCCAGGTTAGCGCTGCACTCTCCACAGCCGTTCTTTCGAATGGCTGAGATCACGTAGTATGAGAACTTCGCGCTTATGATGCAACACTCTGTTTTGGTAAGTCTTTAACTTAGGCGTTTTTAATTTGGTTTTTGTTATCTTTGGTTCTGCATTTTAGCCAGGAAATTTTCATAACTTGCTTCTTTCCTTGCAGGCCATTCAACATGCCCACTCCTTTGCAGTCAAAGCCGATGACGTGAAGAAAGCGTTAGCGCGCAAGACCAAGGTGGCCGCCAAACTACTTTCTTCACTAAATTAGGCCAAGGTGCGTGTCCGCTAATTTAAGGACATGGTGAAGGCTGCCCAGTCTGCTCAAAATATAGTTGACGAGAAGGCTGAGGCTGATGAAGCCGTCGCCAAGGTCGCCAAAGCTAAGGCCAAAGAAGTTGAAGCTAAGGTGGCCCAAGACAAGGCCGACCTTAAGGAAGCCCTTGAATCCAAAGAAGCCAATATTAAGGCAGTTGACGAGAAGGCCTACACCGAGGGGGCCGCCTCCATTCGCGATGACTATAAAGTGCAAGTGGGCTTGGCCTGCAACAAGGGCTATTATCTCAACTGGATAGCGTCACTCAAGGAGATATCAGTACCTGACGACTCCCCTCTCTGAGATACCAGTGGTCTCAATAGGCCATTCTCTCCCTCACCCAACCAATCCGATGAGGAGGAAGAGGCCGATGAGGAGGAAGCCGATGAAGAGGCTGAGGGTGTTGTTGGAGCCAAGTCCCCAACCCTTAATGATCAAGTCCTAGACTTGATCGAAAAAGATAAGGATGAGGTGTCCAAGAGTGCTTCAACCAAAAAGATAGCTTCTAGGGCCAAGGTTACTTCTGTCAAGAAGCGTCTGGACCAGACCCTTCTCGAGATCGACACCGAGATTGAGGCTGAGAAGCCTTTCTAGCTATCTGCTGAGGCTGAAACATTTTCAACCGCCGAAGCAAGACAGTCTACTTAGAATTTTTCCTTACTTGTACTTTTTTTCATTCATTTTTGGATCAGTTGTAACTTTTTGTCGTTTGAAGAATTTTTCAATTTCATTTTGGCCGATGTGCCCTCTACTCTATACTTGAACAAGTTTTTTTTTTTTAATGCAAGTCATATTTTTGTCTAAGTTTTGAATGTTTGTCTCTGTCTTTACTGTCTTGTATGCTTCCATGCTTAGAATAATTTTTCATTTCTCTTAAGTATAACTTACTTGTATAATCACTTCGGACAAGTATCACCTCAGATCCATATTACCTCGGGTGCATCTATTGCTACTATCTCGGCCAATTGGCATTTCATATCTTTTAACAAGTGTTATTTCTTTGCTTGTGTTTGTTGTCTTTAATCAAGACTTCTCCCTTTCAACCCTTCCAAGCTTGACAACCTGGTTGTTTATCTCGGGTGACAAATACCTCGGGTATCCCCTCATCTGGATACCTCAGCTAACTCCAACTTGTAAATTTTTCAAAAATTTTAATGAGTGTCAAGCCTATTCATCATTCCTGTTTCCTGCCCCTTAATGTGAATCTAAGTACCACTTACGTTCGCATTAGGCATGTATCTCTGTCTTTTGCCAAAGTCAGATTCAAACAATTTTTAGCCGAGGTTCTCTACCTTGGTGTCTCTATTAATTTGACCAATTTAAACTTAGTTCAACTAAGTCATCCTGGCAAGTCTAAGTTACTCATCATGTTTCATTCTGAAACAGCGCCAACTTAGTTCAACTCTACCATATGGCAAGTGTTAATTCAACTCTACCATATGGCAAGCCTAAGTTATTCGTCATGTTTTATGCCAAAACATCACAAACTTAGTTCAACTCTATCATCTAGCAAGTTTAGTTCAACCTTACCATATGATAAGTCTAAGTTATTCGTCATGTTTTATGTCAAAACATCGCAAACTTAGTTCAACTATCATATGGCAAGTTTAGTTCAACTCTACCATACGATAAGTCTAACTTATTCGGTATGTTTTATGTCAAAATATCGCAAACTTAGTTCAACTCTATCTTATGGCAAGCTTAGTTCAACTCTACCATATGACAAGTCTAAGTTATTCATCATGTTCACCATGGGAACGTCGTCATAAGACTGTTCAGTCCTATCGCACAAGTTTCAACAATAATACACAAAAACAAAATCAAGCTAGTATTTTATTAAAACTTCTGCTAATAAAATCATTACATAAATCTCAAAAAACAAAAACTAATGGTAAGAAAACTTTAAATTGCTTGTGTTCCATGGTCTTAGCAACTCTTTGCCATCAGTGTCCTTAAGCCGATATGCCCATTGCTGGCAACCAAGATGATACGATAAGGCCCCTCCCAGTTTGGGCCAAGTTTGCCCTCCCTGGGATCCTTCTTGTTGCCGACAACTTTCCTCGGGACGAGGTCCCCAACCTAGAACTCCCTTGGGTTGACCTTCTTGTTATAAGCCTTAGCAAGCTGCTGCTAGTATGCCCGCAGCCGAATTGCTGTATTTTCCCTTCTTTCTTCTAACAGATCCAAATCTTAGGCAAGGAATGCCTCATTGGTTCCATTCTCCACTCCCTGGGTTCTGATTCCAGGGATGCCAACCTCCAATGGAATGACTACTTCAGTTCCATATGCCATGGCAAAAAGAGACTCCCCAGATGATCTTCTTGGCGTAGTTCAATATGCCCACAGCACATTGGGCAATTCTTCTACCCACTTTCCCTTGATTGCTTCTAGCCTCTTCTTGATTCCATCCAGGATGGTCTTGTTGGACGCTTCTGCTTGACCATTACTCTGGGGGAAGCTGGGAGTAAAGTAATAGTTTTTGATCTTATACTTTGCAGAGAAGCTTTTGATCAACCTACTATCAGACTGGGTGCCATTGTCTGCCACAATGGCTCTTGGAATCCCAAACCTTCGGGGACTAAAAATGTGATTTATCTTTTTTTAGAGGCAAATTTCACAGATAGATCTTGTAATTTGATCTCTATTATTTTAATTGTAATGTGTTTGTCCTTCAATTTAGAATTTTTATGTCAAATAAAGACAATTGTTAATTGAGGATAGATTTTCAAAGGGAAAATGATCGCCTACAGGCTAAATAGGAAAATCCACAACTCCACTCTTTCAACAAATCAAAATCACTCGTTATATACTTCCTATGGACTCACCATAGCAAATCCATTCCCTCCTTCTACCACTGATCATATTCTCTTTTCTCTACATGTCATTCCCTGCAACAATTTTAACACATTTGTTCTTTAATTTAGTTTTTTATGTCAAATGAAGACAATTATTAATGAAGGTTAGATTTTCAAATGGGAAATGATCACCTATAGGTTAAAAAGGAAAATTCACAACTCCACTCTTCTAACAAATCGAAATCACTCATTATATACTTACTATGCACCTTACCATAGCAAATCCCATCCCTGTAACACCTCCAAATAACAACGACAGATAATTCCATAAAGTACGCTAATTATGCGAAAACTAATAAGATTCCATTTTTCATTAATTCATTTGACAATCATTACAAAAGCTACCACATGCATCATATATTCGAATCTATAGCATGTGGCACAAGGCAATATACAGAAAATGAAAGGAAATTCAAAAAAGTCCATGCCTTAGTGGCTACAAATTTCCAAGATGATGCTTGGTTACAATAAAAGTGGGTCAAGCCCAAAACAAGCAAAAAGCCTAAGGCTTGTACAAAACATATTTACAACAAAAGAAAAACAAAATGAGCCTTCAGCTCTACAATCCTCCCAAGCTTAGTCCTTAGCGGATGCATACCATCAACACATAAAAGTTGGTTTCCAAATAGGGTGAGCCAAAGCCCAGTAGAGAATACTTGAACACACTGTATAATGCTTAACAAAGTGATATGATGAATGCATATGCATGTTATTTACCAAAACATTACACCTTCTCTTTCAAAACAACGCAATGCCATGATTATAAATCAATTCATAAAATAATACTTTTTCAATCAAAAAACAGGGTAGTGGATACACAACACTGGGAATCTCTAGGTACGTGTCTTCCAGTAGGCTAAATAAGCACTACCAAGGCCATTTTACTGGTACTAACGGGAAGGATCAGCACCTAATCACACGGGTTTCTTAACTTTCACTAAGGACACACTGGCCAACATAAATAATACCACAGCCACACCCCCTAACTAGATTCATCAACGTATTCACCTCTTTTTCTCAAAACAATGCATTTTCAATGTATAAATATGAACAATGTTCAATGCATGATGTATAAGTAATTAGTTCCAATTAACCTAATCCTCATGCAATTTCTACAATAATCAAAACTATCATCCACCAATAGTCTAAAATAGATATCTCTATACAAAAGATAAATCTCAAACAACAATTATAATTTCATAATTTCAATATAGGAGTGATAATATATATCCACTTCCACTCTCATTATCAACAGATACATTCATTTTATCTTGTCAAAACCAATGATTTGCAACAAAACATTTATTCCTTTCAAAAATACATTTAAAGGAAAAATTTTCAATATTTCAAAACAACTTAATAATATACTCATTTCCACAACATTTTTCATAAACCCATTTGAAAATCCCTCTTTTACATTCCTAAAACCAAACCAACAACTCCCAAATCACTATACTTTTAAGGAACACATAACGAGGCTAAGAATCATACAGAGAGGTTGAAGAAATCCTACCTCAAGAGTAGAAGGACAGAAAAACAAGACCTAACTCTTGATGAAGCCAAAAATGAAAACCTTTCTGATTAAAATGTTCACATTTATGACCTGTACACTTTTCTCCAAAGCACTACTGCGACGACACCAACAGATTTAAGTGTATAGAGGTGTTTAGACAAGAACTAAAGAAAGAGGGTGAATAAATTTGAAAAAGTTACCTTTTAGAGAGAGAGAGGGAGAGGGAGATCAAAAATTGAAAGAAAATATCTTTTTCCCATACTAATATATGCACAGACCGCTCAAACGATCAAAATACCGCTCGAGTGTCAAATACAAGGAATAGTTCGAGTGACCAACTCAAGGCTCGAGCCAACAATGACCCCCTCCCAGTAGTTTAGACCTACAAAGAGACCGCTCGAGTGAAATAAAGACCATTTGCGCGTGAGACACAGAATACTGCTCAAGCAACCAATCCATGGCTCGAGGAAAGAACACCTCCCTCCCAGAAGTACAAACTATAAACACAGATATTAGAAGGAACTAAAGACTGCTCGAGTGAAGGAAAGACTGCTTGAGCGAACCTAAAGAGAAACAAGCATAAACTTTTTTGAAAAACTAACTTCCAACTTGTTCAAAACACAACCGACAACTCCAAACAACCAATCCCACACTATAACAAGACAACAAAGAGAGTAACGCCCCCAAAATAATTACAATAATCCAACTCCAAACACCAATACAAAGTGATATAGATACAATAAAAAGCTTTCATTAATCAGAGTTAATATACAAAAGGTGACGCATGCGATATACATTCATAAATCGTTCATCTTGAATCTACAACATGTGTTACAAGACGTAATTAAAGAATGAAAGCTACATAGATATTCATATGCCCTAAAGGCTTACATCTTTCCAAGACCGTACTCGGTTACAAAAAAATGAGTCTTAAGCTCAATACACATAAAGTCCTAGGCTCAAAAGTAAATACAAAATAAACCAAAATTAAGCCTTCAGCTCCACAGTCCTCCCAAGCTAAGTCCTTGGCAGAGGCATATCACTAGCACCTGAAAATGGTTTTTCCCAAGTAGGGTGAGCCGAAGCTCAGTAGAAACAATCTAACACAATATATGAATCTTAACAAAGATATAAATATGATGTACATATATAATGCTTATGGTAAAATCATTCATATTTTACAAGTTCGTAATGTGCCAAGTTTTATATCTCAATCCATTTTTATCTCAATTCATGAGTCATGACCATTGTTATCCAAACTTTAAACTGAGGCTACAACTCAGTGGTTCTCTAACTAGCACAACTTTTACCCAAACACTTTAATTTGCCCTTTTACGAAAATTTCATCCACGGGGAATTGGAACCCATGTATACGCGCGATTTTCAAAACTTTCACCTTGGACACACAGGCCAACTTAATTCAATGGAGTCCATCCCCTTTCTTCTCCCAAACATGGAGTATATCCACTTTCTCCTCCCAAACATCATACATATACAATATATTAAAACACAGTCATATTCAATGACAACCAATAGGAGATTAGTTTTAATCCATCTAATCCTCATGCAATTTCTACAACAATCATAGTTATCCTCCACCGATAGCCCAAAACAGATATTTCTAAACAGATATATAATCTCAAAGATAGATAAATTATCCAAGTTTCCATAGGTGAGAGATAACACGTATTTCACATTCCCAACACCAATTTCATTATTTAAACAAAATGATCACTTCAAACATTTTAGGGCAAAACTCTATTTTCTTCCAAATCCAACCCATGTGTCAAAATCAACAAATTTAACACAACACATCCTCATATCTACACCCATAACCATTTTCAGTACCTTTATTTGAAAACCCCTCTTTTGATTTTAAACCAAAACCCTAAGTTTATCTAAAATCCTCCAAATCCCAACATTTCTTACACAGTCAACCAATAACTAAGTTAAAAACCATAGAAGGGTGTAGAAAGTCCCTACCTCAAAGTTAAAAGACGATCTAATCAAGGGGAAAACTCCAAAGACGCCGAAACTGACTTTTGTTCGGATCAAAATAAAGCTCTTGAGATGCTCTACCTTTTTTCCAAAGACACTAGGGTAGAGAAACCAACGGATCTAGGTGAAAATGTAGACAAAATGTGAGTTTTAGAGAAAGAAAGAGAGAGTCTCAATCTAGGGTTTCAGGACAAAAAGATATGAAAAGAGCTGTAAAAAGGTGCCTGCAAACTGATATACGCATCAAACACAATAAGTTGTTCCGCTCGAGCGCAAGAAGTGACACTCGAGCGCAGAATGCACACTCCCAGTAGTTTTGCAGACAATAGACCAACGCTCGAGCGCAAGAAAGGTCGCTCGAGCGCCTACCCGCTCAAGCGTAGAATACACTCTCCCAGTAGTTTTGCAGACCTACAAAAGTACTGAGAGTTCACAAAGCCCGCTCGAGCGCAAGAAGTGTCACTCGAGCAGAGGAGCAAAATTCTGGGCAACAAAAGGTTTGAAAACCAAGCAACCAACCTGTTCCAAACACAACCACTGCAATCCAATAACCAAAATTAAGAATGTACAAGAGAAGGAAGACATAAACAACAATACAAAACTATGAAACCCGAGTCCAGGATACAAAAAGGGTCGGGTTTAAACCAAAATCGCTATAAGGAGTATTCAACAACCATGATTACCAAATCCTGAACCAAAGAATATGAAAGGGTTAAGTTTTAACCTAAGTCCCTATAATCTTCCCCTCTTAGGAAATTCCATCCTCGAAATTTAACTAATACAATAACAACACAATAAATCATTAACAACAACTATAACACATGTTAACAAACAGTATATAGACATAGCAATCCATTCCAAAATACTATGATTGTAATCCTCCCAAATATTCATAATGCTTATAAATTACAACTCAAGTGAAGTCTAGTACAAAAGATTTAAACATTAACAAATAGGTCCGAGTACTTCTTATGAACTTCAATCTCATGATCCTATGTTGCCTCCTCGACTCCATGGTGTCGCCACAAAACCTTAACCAATGGGATAATCTTCTCCTCAAGACTTGATCCCGAGGATCTAACACCCGAATCGGTCTCTCTTTATACATCCTCATCTACCTCTAAATCAGTCCAATCCAACACGTGTGAAGGATCATACTCGTATTTTTGGAGTGTACATATATGAAACACGTCATGAACATCAAAAAGTTGGGGCGGCTAGGCCAAATGACAAGCTACCTCCCTAATCAGGTCTAGAATTTCAAAGGGCCTAATGAACCTAGAAGATAACTTTTCACTCTTCCCAAATCTCATCAAACCCTGTCTTGGTGAGATTTTAAGAAACACATGATCCACACCTCAAAAGACAAGGGTCTCCTCCCTCGATCAGCATAGCTCTTCTGATGACTCTGAGCTAAAACCAATCTCTTACGGATAAGTGCAACCTTCTTCATCATTTCCTAGGCTAATTCTGGACCTAATATAGGTACGTCATGCACATCGGTCCAACTCACAGGAGATCTACACGGTCAGCCATACAAGGCCTCAAAAGGTACCATTCCAATATTTGCTTGAAGCTATTATTATAGGGACACTCTACCAAAAACAAATGTCTTTCCCATGACCCCTTAAAATCGAGAACGCTAGCCCGAAATATATCCTCTAAAATCTAAATGGTGCTCTCGAACTGCCCGTCAATTTGAGGATAATAGGAGATGCTAAAAGTCAACTTAGTAATCGAGACACCTTGTAGGCTCTGCCACAACTAAGCCGTAAAACATGGATCCCTATCTAAAACGATAGTCACCGGAACCCTGTGAAGTCGCACTATGTTTGTAACATATAGATCAGCAAAATAGCCTATCGAGTCACTCGTGCATATAGGTATAAAGTGTGCTGACTTGGTTAATCGGCCGACTATTACCCATACGGTATCATTACCTCGTTAAGTCCTCGGAAGACCCACAAGAAAATCCATCTTGACATGCTTCCACTTCCACTCGGCTATGGGTAAGGGTTGCAACAAATCCGTTGGTCGTTGATGCTTGGCATTCACTTGTTGACAAGTAAGGCACATCAAAACAAATAAAGCCATATCTCTCTTCATCCCCCTCCACAAAAACTGACGGCAAAGGTCATGATACATTTTTGTGCCTCCCGGGTGTACCGCAAGACGTAAATGATTGAACTCTTATAGTACCTCTTCTCTATAAGACTCTACACAAAAAGGTGGTCTAGATATCTCACACTTGAATCCAAATGAATATTCAAACCTTTCTCTAACTTTCCACTAGAGATCTTCCCTTGGATAGTCTCCACTTTGTGATTGTACTGTTATGCCTCTATAACCCGACTAACTAAAGTAGGTTGTGCAACTATGGTAAATAAAGTGGCCAATTAAACAAACTCTCCAAGGTACAAGTCAAACTCGCCAATAGTGCCCAACATCTCCTACTCCCGGATAGCAATACTCGCTGCTCTGCTCACAGATTTCCTACTCAAAGCATCGGCCACTACATTAGCCTTTCTCGGATGATAATGCAACTCAAAATCGTAATCTTCCATAAACTCCATCCATCTTCTCTACCTCAAATTCAAGTCCTTATGTGAGAATAGATATTTCAGACTCTTGTGATCAGAAAACACCTCAAATCTCTCCCCGTACAGATAATGCCTCCAGATTTTAAGGCAAAGATCATTGCCGCTATCTCTAAGTCGTGCATAGGATAATTTCTCTCATGCATATTCAATTGTCGTGAACCATAGGCTACAACTTTCCCTTTCTACATCAATACACAACCCAAACCTTCCCGAGATGCATCACAATAAATTGAATAACCTAAATCCCTCTCCGAAATAATCAAAACTAGAGCAGTGGTGAGTCTAACCTTAAGTTCTTGTATTGATTTTTCGCAAGCCTCACTCCACACGAATCTAACTCCTTTCCTCATTAACCTAGTCAACGGTGAAGCTAACCTAGAGAAATCTTTCACAAAACGTCGGTAATACCCGACTAAGCCCAAGAAACTCAAGATCTCAAAGGTGTTCTTCAGTTGTTCCCAATCTTGTATTGCATCTATCTTGGATGAATCGACAGTCACCCCTTGCCCAGACACCACATGGCCTAGAAACTTAACTTCGTTGAGCCAAAACTCACACTTTTCTAAACATAGCATACATAAGCTGTGCTCTAAGCAACTCAAGTACAACCCGTAAGTGTTCCTCGTGTTCCTCCTCGAATGGTGAGTAGACTGAGATATCGTCGACAAAGATGGCCATGAATTGATCTAGGAACTCACGAAAGACTCGATTCATTAAGTCCATCAACGTAACCAGTGCATTGGTCAGGCCCAAAGGCATCACTAAGAACTCGTAATGGCCATACCATGTACGGAATGTCATTTTCTAAATATCCTCATCCTTCACCCTCAACTAGTGATACCTCGATCTCAAATCAATCTTCAAAAAGTAATGCAACCCCTTCAACTGGTCAAACAGATCGTCTATTCGCAGTAATGGGTACTTGTTCTTAATAGTTACCTGGTTTAACTTTCAGTAATCAATACACAATTGCAATATGCCATCTTTCTTCTTTGCAAAGAGAGCCAATGTTCCCCAATGCGAGGTACTAGGGCAAATAAAGCCCTTATCTAATATAGCCTGAAACTATACCTTCAACTCACATAACGCGGTTGGCTCAAGTGCTAAATCAATAGAGAACTCAATCTCTCTATGTGGTGGTAACTTTGTGAGATCCTCCGAAAAGACATCCAAATACTCTCGATCTACTTTTGGCAAATCACTCAAAATCGTATTACCCTCATCAGCTACCAAGATGCAATAAGGAAACTCAACTCTCCTCGAACCTTAAGGTCATATAACGGAGGAATAAGACTATCACCATAGTCACACATAAAGTAGAAACACTCTCCTAATAGTGAACACACTGATATCCTCCCACGGTGACAATCTATCGAAGTCTAAAAATAAGTCAACTAATCTATGCCCAGAATCACATTGAAAGCATGCATGTCAAGAATAACAAAATCAAAAGAGAGTCGACGATCTATGACCTTAATGTCACAGGAGCGGCATACTCGACCCAATGCTACTCTGCCATCAATATGTGTCTCAACAAACAGAGGAGACTCCAACTGATCAAACTCCAACCCTAAAGTAGATGTAAAAGAAGACAAAATGAAGGAATCAGATGCACCAATATCAATCAACACATTAGCTAAGGAATTGAATAGAAAAAAGTTACCTCGCACAACAAGAGGTATCGACAACTACTTCAATGTGGTTACAGCATACACAAGCCCCGGAGACCGCTAATCAACATGCTCACCCCTCAGAGCATAGGCATGAAGACCTAACTGAACCGAAGTGGCTCTCCAGTTAGCCCTCGAGGCCTGAACGAACTGAGCTAACAAATGGGTCTATGTCTACCTTGAACCAGATACACCAAATGTGCCACCAATTGAGGACAAAACTTCCTCAAATACCCAAACTACCCACACTGATAATAGGTAGGCAATTGCCCTTTTCCTTGGTCCTGACTCTAAGAACGAGTCGAAGACGGTACAGACTGTCTCTGCGGGCAAGCTGGAGACTTGTGGTCCAACTGACCACACTTGACGCGTATGAATCCACTCTGGTTACCTCTCCTCGAACCCAAACTCAACACAAGAAAGGTGGACCTAGACTACAAGGCCTGAGACTACTATAAGGTAAAACCCTTCCGCTTCTTATTGTCCCTCTCATCCCCTTGAGACTCCTACTGTCTATGTCTAGAGCCTCTAATCCACTCTTCCTCCACCTGAATCACAACCTCCAAATAGGTTGCCAATTCAACAAGGCGCCCATAGTCTCGAATCATAGACCCGACCACCTTGAAAAAGAGCTCAATCCTCAATTTGTTCTCGAACTCAATACAATGGCATTCCTCTCTTGCCACAAGTTTTAGTGCAAACCTCGAAAGGCTAGTGAATGTCATTTCAAACTCAGCCACAGGTGTGCTCAATTGCTTAAGTTTCAGAAACTACTCTCTCAACTTCTTCCTCGTTGAGGGTGATAAAAACTTATCCCGGAAGGCAGTAACAAAAGCCTCCTAAATCACCTTGATACGACCCCTTGCAAACTTCCACCATTGACCCGTGTCATCCTTAAGCTGAAAGGCTGCCAAGGTTACCCTCAAACCGTCGTCTTCAATTCCAAGCATCTCAAACATCTTCACCATTTGCTCAAGCCACTCATCGGCCTTTAGTAGCTCTTTCGGATCCCCGATAAACTCATTCAGATTTGACCGAAAGAACTCCCCCTTCAGAAAGAAAAAAAAAAAAAAGCCCTGTTTCCGCAACATGGGCCTAGACTTGATTATCAACTTTGAGAATGTCCATGGATTCCTGCAATGCTCTTGCCATTTTACAAGCTAAAGTGCCCATAGCTTGCTGACCTGCTAGCTCATCCACCTTGGCCTAACCAACTCCCTCTTCCTGTGCTGGAATTTCATCTGGACTCGGCACTTCCTGTTGCCTAGGCCTGCCACGCCTACCAGCACCACGTCCGCATCCTAACATACTAATAAAAGTAACACAACATTTAGCACATTCATAATGTGCTATAACTAATTCACACATGTCCTAAGACAGTGGACTGCACAATAATTTCACTCGACATAAGTACCGAATCACGTATTTACAAACGAATTTATTTTCTAGATAATGACCATTTCGCAACATTGCCACAGTTCTTGTTAGAATAAGCAGTGATCAAGTGCTCTTCTTATGGAACTTCTAGGAATTCATAAACACAACCAATATCTTAGAAACTAAATTCCATACTTAATGACATAAACATGTGATCACATAGCATACTAGGTATACGTCTTATTCTTTAGTGAAACAAACTCATTATGGTAATAAAGCACTTCCCACGAGCCCAAAATATTCAAACTTGATAAGCTCTGATACCAAGTTGTAATGCCCCCAAATAACAATGATAGATAATCCCATAAAGTACGCTAATTATGCAAAAACTAATAAGATTTCATTCTTTCATTAATTCATTTGATAATCATTACAAAAGGTACCACATGTATCATACATTCACAAATCCTAGATTCTGAATCTATAGTATGTGGCACAAGGCAATATATAGAAAATGAATGGAAATTCGGAGAAGTTTATGCCTTAGTGGCTACATATTTCCAAGATGATGCTTGGTTACAACAAAAGTGGGTCAAGCCAAAAACAAGTAGAAAGCCCGAGGATTGCACAAAAGATATTTACAACAAAAGAAAAACAAAATGAGCTTTCAGCTCCATGATCCTCCTAAGCTAAGTCCTTGGTGGAGGCATACCACCAGCACCTGAAAAGTTGATTTCCACGTATGGTAAGCTAAAGCCCAGTAAAGAATACTTGAACACATTGTATGATGCTTAACAAAATGATATGGTGAATGCATATACATGCTATTCACCAAAACGTTACACTTTCTCTTTCAAAACAATGCACTGCCATGATTATAAATCAATTTGTAAAACAATACTTTTTAAATCAAAAAACAAGGTAGTGGATATACAACACTGGGAATCTATAGATACGTGTCTGCCGATAGGCTACACAAGCACTACCAAAGCCATTTTACCGGTACTAACGGAAGCATCAGCACCTAACTGCATGGGTTTCTGGACTTTTACCACGGACACACAAGACAACATAAATAATACCACAACCACACCTCCTAATCAGATTCACCAAGGTATTCACCCCTTTTTCTCAAAACAATACATTTTCAATGTATAAATATGAACAATGTTCAATACAAGATATATGAGTAGTTAGTTCGAATTAACCTAATCCTTATGCAATTTCTACAACAATCAAAACTATCTTTCACTGATAGCCCAAAACAGATATCTCGATACAAAAGATAAATCTCCAACAACAATTATAATTTCATAATTTCAATATAGGAGTAATAATATATATCCAACTCCATTCTCATCATCAACAGATACATTCATTTTATCTCATCAAAAAGTCAACATCTGTCCCTTTATTCTTAGGTCAAAACCAATGATTTGCAACAAAACATTTATTCCTTTCAAAAGCACATTTAAAGGAGAAATTTTCAATATTTCAACACAACTTAAGAATATACTCATTTTCACAACATTTTCCATAAACCCATTTGAAAATTCATCTTTTATATTTCCAAATCCAAACCTTAAATCAAACCCACCACTCCCAAATCACTATACTTTTCAAGGAACACATAATGAGGCTAAGAATCATACAAGGAGGTTGAAGAAAATCCTACCTCAAGAGTAGAAGGAGAGAAAAACAAGACCCAACTCTTGACGGAGCCAAAAATGGAAACTTTTCTGATTAAAATGTTCACATTTACAAGCTCTACACTTTTCTCCAAAGCACTATGGCGGTGAGACCAACGGATTTGAGTGCATGGAGGTGTTTAGACAAGAACTAGAGAGAGAGGGTGAAGAAATTTGATAAAGTTACTTTTAGAGAGACAGAGCGAGAGATCAAAAAGTGAAAGAAAATATCTTTTTCCCGTACTGATATATGCATAGACCGCTCGAGCGATCAAAATTGTGACAACCTGTTAATTTTTTCTTCTCGCTAGTGTGACGGATTGTTCGCTCAAGCGGTCTTGCGAGTCATCAAGTACTTTTGCATGTCTAAACTTTTAAGAGTTCGCATTCTGCGCTCGAGCGAAAGTTTCATCGCTCAAGTGGTCTTATGTCTCTAACGCTCGAGCGCAAGTTTCATCACTTAAGTAGTCTATTCGGGTTCATCACTATAAAAAGTCACTTTTTGGTCAAATCTAGATAATTTTGTCTCTCTCTCTCTTCCGCCATTTTTTAGGGTTTGAAGCTTTCTAGCTTGGTTTTCATTTATTTCCACTCACTTTCTACCCTTAGTTCCACATACCAAAACGTAGAGCACGAAGAGAGCTTTCTAGTAATCTGATTGGATTGTATTTTTGTTGAAGTTGAATTTTTGGGTTTTCTCCTCTTATTGCTAGAGGTGGGGATTTCTTTGCTCCTTTCCAATATTTCCTTATAGATAGACATGTGGTATATTTCTATAGCATAAAAAGTATGATTTAGTTATGTGATTTCAAATTTATGTGAAGGGGGTTTTGGGTTTGAGTTGTGAAAAGTGAAATTGTATATTTTTGGGAGGTTTTGGTGTATTGGAATGCAGTCAATTTTGTTTATGTTATGAATGAAGGAAATTTTTTAATTTTTATTATTAAAGGTTGATGAAATAAAAAGGGGAAAAGTTAGGTAATAGTTATGTTATATATTATGCAGATTGTATTAATGTAGTAATTGCTAAAAGGGGAGCTAACTGAGATATTGAAATTATTTGAGAAATATATGTTGAGTTGAGTTGAGTTGTGGTTTTGGTTAACTATAGATTCGGGGTTTTTAAAAGAAAGAAAATGAATATTTTTAAACATGGTTGGAGTATTGTGAATTGGGAAAATAAGGAAATTAATTTTGAAAGGAAAATGGAATTATAACTTTTTATAAATTGAGAAATAAACGAGAGGTTGGACATTTGAACATTTGATATATGTTATTGATATTGTTGGGCTTATGTTCCACGAGAATTGGACGATTATAGTTATATGTAACAAATACATGTACTTAGAGGTTTTGTCCTTGGTCATCGATGGAAGATGACATTAATGTGTTGAATAGATTATGTGTGTGTATTACACTTGTGTTATTATGCTTTTAGCATGTTGTGATAGTTGGTAATGTATACTGCATTGAGAATGAGAGGTACCATTACCTTCCAGCTAGCGCTTGGAGAATTGGGTGCACTTAAAATAAGAGGTGTCAGTACCTTCCAGCTGGCACCTAAGAACTTGGCAAAGGTACCATTATCTTCCAGCTTGTGTCTGGTAAATTGGTGTTTCATTGTGGAAAGGTATATCCTTGGCCTACCATGCTTGAAGTAGGTAGAACATCGATTGGGGATTTCAGTGTTGAATCGGTTTATCAGTGTATATCATATGTGGTAGCCGTTTGGTTAATGAGGTTGGGTTGTCTCATGTGATATTGTCATAGTCTTGGCATGTACGTTATTTTCTTTTCGTGTTAAAGGTATTGTATGTAAGTTTATGTGTTGTAGGGCTTGGAAATGTCATTCATGTATTAGAAATTGGTGCATGTGATGAGTTGGAAATGTAAAGAATAAAAGGTGATTTGGTTACGTGAACACGTTATCAAATACACGTTAATATATGTTCTTTTTGAAATGGATAATGTAAGAAAAGCAAAAGAGAACGTTATGTATTGTTGAGCAAATTGGACAAATTTTTGAAAAAACAAATATATATAAGTATACCTTGATTATAAACCGTCACATTATTTATATTGTATGATATGAAGCATTCATGATCATAGCTATATGTATGATGTTATTGTTTAGGATCATGTTATGCTCATCCTATGTTGTTAATCTTTTTTCAGGTACAAGTTGATAAGTGATACAAGTTGGCCATGGGGCCTTTATTTGTTGGCGGAACGCCGTCAATGTAAAAAGGGTTGAACCCTTTCTCTTTTATGTAATAGTGTAAGCCTACAAGCAATCTATTTAATTGTAATTCATGTTACATTTCAAATTGTATATGCAATTGAGGGAACGTTTATGTGTTTATGGATTTCAGTGGATTTCTTTTTCGTATTGTATTAATGAAATGGATTATAATGACAGATTTGGTAAGGTCAACCGGGTAATAAAAAGTGGGGCATGACAAAATGCCGCTCGAGCATCAAACACAAGGAACAACTTGAGCGACTAACTTCAGGCTAGATCGCACAATAACCCCCTTCCAGTAGTTCAGACCTACGAAGAGACCGCTCAAGCGAAAGAAAGACCGTTTGAGTATCAGACATAGAATACCGCTTGAGCAACCAACCCATGGCTTCAACGAAGAGCACCCCTGTCACGACCCAAACCCACCCCTATGAGTTTAGCACCGTAACCGGCCAGTAATCCTAGATTACCGAAGGCCTACTTAACAGTAATACAGTAAAACAGAGTACAGGGGCTTGGCGGAAGCCAATACAGCAAGTAAACAATGTCCAATGAGCTGTGACAGTCTGTATGCCAAAAAGATATTTCATACATTTATACAGAACAGTACGAAACAGTATGCATGCCATATACAACCAGTCAAAAACAGGGACTTAATGCCCGATAAACAGTACAGTGCAAAACGTTCAGTCTATACAGTGTTACAAAACAGTACAGGGACAGACGGGGAAATAAAAACACCCCAAAGCCATAGCTTGGCAGGTTCGGAACCTCGTAATGAGGCACATTGGTTGGCTTGACAAAACTGAAGTTTACCCCGACGCCTCTAGCTTTGATCCGGTGCCTGTACACCTACATATATATATGAGCAGTGAGCTAAAGCCCAGTGAATAACATAATGCGTAAAGAGGTTTAGAACGAATGTCCTTACAGTAATGAAAACAGTTCATTGAATCAGTATTTCAGTCTTTCAGTCAATCAGTTATATGTGGTACATCCATTAGCGTAACAGTAAACAGTAGGTCTTAAAAGACCGAACAGTAATGATGGCCATCAATCAGTAAACAGTAGTGGTTCCACGAGGGAACCGATAGAGATCTCTGTAACAGTAACAGTAAACAGTAGGTGCTAAGGATGCCACAGTACAGTTCAGAATATAGGACATACATTCATTCAGTAAACAATATCAGTTCAGTAAACAGTTCAGTTCAGTAGTCAGAAGATAATCATTTTGAATATATCTTTACACAATTGTTACTCACAGAGTTCTAGGCTACAGTGAACTAGAGCGTCACCTCGGAAAGCCAACTCTATACAGTTAACAGATTGAACACACACTAAGTTTCGCAGTTGGGGAAGGATAATAATTTAATCCCTAACTTACCTCGGTGTGTTCTACATCTATATCCTCTTTAAGATGCCTTAAATATGCCCTAGGAATGCCTAGGATGGAAAGAGGATGCAAAGATGCACTTTTGAACACTTTACAAAATTTGCTGAAAACAGGGGTCTCGCTCGAGCGAGGATTCCTTCACTCGAGCGGACATGCAGACAAAGGAGCTCCGCTCGAGCGTGAATTCCGTCGCTCAAGCGGACTGTGTGCTACAGTAAAAATACTGGATGCCCAGAATTTACGCTCGATGCTCGCTCGAGTGTGAGACACAACTCTTCGCTCGAGCGTAGGTCCCTTCGCTCGAGCGTACGCCTGCGCGCACCAAGATTCTGAGAGCTTGCAATTTACGCTCGAGCCACCATCCCGTCGCTCGAGCGTAGCTCAGAGTAAATGGTGGTCGCTC
Organism: Camellia japonica; assembly: GCA_030407325.1. Classification (NCBI taxonomy): domain Eukaryota; kingdom Viridiplantae; phylum Streptophyta; class Magnoliopsida; order Ericales; family Theaceae; genus Camellia; species Camellia japonica. The sequence goes on along the minus strand of JAPPVO010000036.1, from coordinate 156,285,836 downwards.
GAGCGTAGAATCCTTCACTCGAGCGTAGAAGCCAAATTCTAGAATTTCCAGATTTGCCTCCCAAGCTCAAACCAAGCATTCCTAAGCTCAAAACTCAACCTCTTGGGCCCAATTTCTGGAAAACACATCCAAACTCAATATACAACAAGTTTCAAAGCTCAATTTGTGAAATCAAAGCCCAAGGGTGAGTCAATTAAATCCAAATTCAAACCCATTTTCAAGAACATGAAGAACATGCAAACATGCATGAATTCAAATCATTTCCAAGCTTCAATTTGATGCTCTAGTGAGCCAATTGTTCCAAAAACAAGTTGAAAACATGGACCATTGCAACATTATGAACATGCATGTGAGGAATGATGAATTACAACCTCAAAACTTGCTAATATGCACATGCATGCAACAATTGAGCTCTAATTCAACATTATTGAACTAATTCATGCCTTAGCTCTACAATTTGACATGAATCATGAAAGAACAATCTTAAATACAACAATGAGAGGTTCAATTACCTTACCTAGGTCTTGTAATTCAAGTGTAGAAGCCTAAAGATGAAATCTATACTTCAATCCTTTCAATCAAGCCAATCTTCAAATGAATTCAAGTCTCTCACTTCCTCTCTCTCTAAATTCGGTGGTGAGTAACAAAATGTGGCTGATGAAATGTGTTGTGTAATGCAAGATAGAGTCTCAAAGGTGTGTAGATAGTGGCCACTAAGTGGTCTAATTGTAAATAAGCTCAATTCATGTAACTTACCAACATTTACTCTAATTTAATCATACCTAATCAGTTTTCAGATAATTACACCATAAAATTACATAAATTCTAATTAACACAGAACATCAATCAATTTTGGATTCGGCCGCCGATAAGGCCTTCAATTAACAGTTTAAACATAAACACTAAACAGATAATTAAATAGTCAAACAGATAAAATGCAATTCAAACAGTTACAGGCAATCAATTCAATTTCAGATTTCAGTCAGTCCGTTCAGTAATTCAGTTAGTTCAATTACTTTTCATATTCGATCTCAGTTTAGCGGTAATCGGTAATCAATCAGTCATTAATCGGTAAACAGTATGAGGGTTGTTACAGTCTCCCCTCCTTAAAAAGAGTTTAGCCCTCTAAACTCGAGTTACCTTCGTCTTGGAAGAAAACAGGGTTTAGTGGAAACAGTTCTAGATATCTCTTAGCCATGTCATCTTCCCTTTCCCAAGTGGTATACACACCACCATGGTTTTGCCAGTCAACTTTCACTAACGGGATCTCTTTGTTTCTCAACTTTTTGATCCGTCGATTCACAACCTGTATAGGTCGTTCCTCGTAAGTGTAGTCATCACTCAACACTACACGAGTAGGCTCAATCACATGGAAGGGATCCCGAAGATAATCTCTCAACATAGAGATGTGGAAGACGTTATGCATATGCTCCATTTCAGGAGGAAGCGCAACTTGATACGCCACCGGATTGATTTTCTCAATGATCTCATACGGTCCGATATATCTTGGCGCTAACTTGCCTTTGACTCCAAAACGAGTCTGGCCTTTCATCGGTGTCACTTTCACAAAAACATGATCACCCACTTCATATTCTCTGTCTCACCTTCTGACATTTGCATAACTTTTCTGTCGGCTCTGTGCAGTTTTCAGTCTCTGTTGTATCAATTTCACTTTCTCAGTTGTTTCATAAACAATCTTGGGCCCAAGCAAAGGCCCATCTCCAACTTCTGCCCAGCAAATCGGAGATCTACATTTTCTGCCATACAATGCCTCAAAAGGCGCCATACCAATACTTGAATGGTAACTGTTGTTGTAGGCGAATTCAGCCAATGGCAAATGACTTTCCCAGTTTCCCTGAAAATCAAGGACACACATTCGCAGTAGATCCTCCAGAGTCTGGATGGTTCTTTCTGATTGACCATCTGTCTGAAGATGGTAGGCACTACTCAGTCTCAGTTCAGTACCCAATGCAGTCTGTAGGCTCTGCCAGAATCTCGATGTAAACTTCGAATCCCTATCAGAAACAATGGACACAGGCACTCCATGCAGTCTAACGATTTCATCAATATAAATTACAGCCAACTTGTCCGCATTATAAATTGTCTTGACAGGTAAGAAGTGAGCAGATTTGGTCAGTCTATCAACAATAACCCAAATTGAATCCATACCTTTTCTAAAGCGAGACAATCCAACGATAAAATCCATCGTGATATGCTCTCATTTCCACTCCGGTATGGGTAAGGGTTGCAGTAAGCCTGCGGGTCGCTGATGTTCCGCTTTAACTTGTTGGCAATGAAGACATTTTGACACAAAGTCGGCAATTTCTTTCTTCATTCCCGGCCACCAAAAGTTCTGTTTCAGATCTTGGTACATTTTCGTGTTCCCTGGATGGATGGAAAATTTTGAGTTGTGGCCCTCTTGCAGAACTCTTCTTTTCAGTTCAGTATCATTCGGTACACACAGCCTTTCTTGAAATTTCAGTACATTGTTTTCAAATTTGAACCCCGGTCTCGATTTAGATTCCCTCTCCTCGATGATCTTTTTCAAGAAGTCATCCTGTTGCTGTTTCTCTTTAATTTCCTCAATCAATGCCGGTTGAGCAGAAATAGCAGCCATTGTCCCACCTTGTTCTTTCAAAATTATTTCAATTTCAGATTTTTCCAGGTCACGAAGCAATTCTTTCTGTCTGGTGAGCAAACAAGCTAAATTCGCAATCGACTTCCGGCTTAAGGCATCGGCAACGGTGTTGGCTTTTCCTGGATGGTACAAAATCTGTAGGTCGTAATCTTTAATCAGTTCTAGCCATCTCCGCTGTCTCATGTTCAGTTCTTTCTGAGTGAATAAATATTTCAGAGTCTTGTGGTCGGTGTATACTTCACATGTTACCCCATACAGATAGTGACGCCAGATTTTCAGTGCAAATACCACTGCAGCAAGTTCCAGATCATGGGTTGGGTAGTTCTTTTCATGTGGTCTCAGTTGGCGGGAAGCATAAGCAATAACTCTCCCATTCTGCATTAAAACACACCCCAAACCCTTATGAGAAGCATCACTAAATACAGTATAACCATCCGTACCTGAAGGTAAGGTAAGAACAGGTGCAGTCACAAGTCGAGTTTTCAACTCTTGGAACGCTGATTCCCTTTGGTCAGTCCAGTCAAATGATATCCCCTTCTGTGTCAATTGAGTCAATGGTAAGGCAATTTTGGAGAAATCTTTGACAAATCTTCTGTAATATCCAACTGATCCCAAAAAGCTTCGGACTTCTGTCACATTTGTTGGTCTAGGCCAGTTCACTACAGCTTCAATTTTCTGCGGATCAACAGAAATTCCATCTTTGCTAACAACATGCCCCAAAAACATAACATGACCAAGCCAAAACTCACATTTAGACAGTTTAGCATACAGTTTCTGTTCTCTTAGGGTCTGCAGGGCAAGTCTCAGATGATGTTCATGTTGTTCTATACTTTTGGAGTAAATCAATATGTCATCAATGAATACCACAATAAAGTCATCAAGGTACGTTTTAAAGATTCTATTCATGAGGTCCATAAATGCTGCAGGTGCATTGGTAACTCCAAAAGGCATAACTAAAAATTCGTAATGTCCATACCTCGTTCTAAAAGCAGTTTTATCAATGTCTTCTGGTTTAACTTTCAGTTGATGGTACCCCGATCTGAGATCAATCTTGGAAAACACTTGAGCACCCTGTAATTGATCAAATAAGTCATCAATACGCGGTAATGGATATTTATTTTTCGCAGTTACCTTATTCAGTTCACGGTAATCAATGCACAGTCTCAGTGAGCCGTCTTTCTTCTTTACAAACAAAATCGGTGCACCCCACGGTGAAGTACTAGGCATGATAAACTTCTTGTCTAACAGTTCTTGCAGTTGCACTTTCAATTCCTTCAATTCAGTTGGAGCCATTCGATAAGGAGCTTTCGATACAGGCAGCGTTCCCGGAATCACATCAACGGTGAATTCAATCTCCCTGTCAATCAAATCCCCTGGCAGATCATCTGGAAATACATCTGGGAATTCTCTGACTATAGGAATACAGTTCACATCACTTTTAACATTATCATCAGTAGATACAGTCAGTACAGAACACAGATATCCTTTACACCCCTTTTTAATCAATTTAACGGCTTTCACAGAAGAAATCAAATACGGAGGAGGTACTACTCCATCCCCATAAAATACAAATTCAGGCAGACCAGGTGGATGGAAAACAACTTGCTTTGTCACACAGTCAATAGTAGCGTGATATTTTTGTAACCAGTCCATCCCCAATATTACGTCAAAGTGATCAATGTTCAATGGCAGTAAATCAATAAACAGATGCATGTCCCCAACAATGATTTCACAAGCAGGATACATATATGCACATGTCATGGATCCCCCAACAGGTGATGATACAGCTAACAGATAATTCATGGGTTCTAAGGGTCTAGTCAATTTCCGTGAAAAAGCATGCGACACATAAGAATGTGTAGACCCCGAATCAATCAGTACATATGCATTTTGAGCACAGATAGAGAGGATACCTGACACAACGGTTTCAGTATTTTGCACGTCTCCCGGTACTAGGGCGAACACTCGGCCCTGCCTCATAGGCTCTTTCCCGGTAGCTTTGGGGTTAGGCTTTGGTGCGACAGTTGATGCTGCTGCGCTTGGTGCAGCTTTTCTATTGGTCTGCGGAGCAGAGGGGCAGTCTTTAACCATGTGGCCCACCTTGCCACACCTGTAACAAGCACCAGACAGTTTATAACAAACTCCCTTATGATTCTTACCACATTCAGAACAGGGTGGTATGGAACCACTCCCTTAGCTGGGGCTAGTTGTTGTCCCCGTATTCTGTTTCTTATTCAATTGGTTATGCTTGCCTTTCTTGAATTTAAAATTCTGTCTTTTACCACGCCATTCAGGCGCTGGTGATTCAGATTGTTTCACAGCTTCGATGTTCGACTCAGCCATCAAAGCTCGGTCAAGAACACCTACATAAGTCGGTAGCTTTAAAACACTTATTATGTCCAGTATTGCAACATTCAGGCCGCTTTCAAACCTCCTGGCCTTCTTGTAATCAGTGTCCACCATATGTGGTGCATATCTGGCAAGTCCGGTGAACTTTGTTTCGTATTCGGCAACGGGCATCGTGCCCTGCCTCAGTTGTTCAAATTCAGTCACCTTCCTATCCCTGACGCATTGAGGGAAGTACTTTTCAAAGAAGGCTACTTTGAATTGAGCCCAAGTCATAGCAATGTTGTCATCACGGGTAAGCATCCACTACCTTCTAGCCTCTTCCTGCAAAGTGAAGGTGGCCAACAGTACTTTATGTGCTTCCGAGCACGGAAACACTTCAAACAATTTTTCGGTCTCCAAAACCCATGCTTCAGCTTTTAACGGTTCAAGGCCTCCCTGAAAGGATGGCAGTTTCAGTTTGCTGAACTTCTGGGTAAGAGCAATTATATCCCCATCATTCGCATTCACATTCGGTTCCGGCTGTACCGGAGGAGGAGGTGGGGGCTGTTGATTCTGTTGTTGTTCAAGTCTGGCAGTTATCAGTTCCATCATCCTTTCCATTCTTGCCATTCTTGCCTCGGTAGATGAGGACTCAGATTCATTTGCATTGTCCATTTCACTATAAGCAGTTATAGCAATTATAAACATAAACGGTTGCATACTTAAACAGTTTAACATATTAGCAGATATCCAGTCATGCCATAACCACACACTTTTCATGCTCATGTAATGTCCTAATTGCTTTTCTAGGACACCCTATAGCTCATTTGGACACGTTTGTGCGGTATAACTCGTGGTTAAGTATCGCTCTGATACCACTCTGTCACGACCCAAACCCGCCCCTATGGGTTTAGCACTGTAACCGGCCAGTAATCCTAGATTACCGAAGGCCTACTTAACAGTAATACAGTAAAATAGAGTACAGGGGCTTGGCGGAAGCCAATACAGCAAGTAAACAATGTCCAATGAGCTGTGACAGTCTATGTGCCAAAAAGATATTTCATACATTTATACAGAACAGTACAAAACAATATGCATGCCATATACAACCAGTCAGAAACAGGGACTTAATCCCCGATAAACAGTACAGTGTAAAACGTTCAGTCTATACAGTGTTATACAGTGTTACAAAACAGTACAGGGACAGACGGGGAAATAAAAACACCCCTAAGCCATAGCTTGGCAGGTTCGGAACCTCGCAGTGAGGCACATTGGTTGGCTTGACAAAACTGGAGTTTACCCCGACGCCTCTAGCTTTGATCCGGTGCCTGTACACCTACATATATATATGAGCAGTGAGCTAAAGCCCAGTGAATAACATAATGCGTAAAGAGGTTTAGAACGAATGTCCTTACAGTAATGAAAACAGTTCATTGAATCAGTATTTCAGTCTTTCAGTCAATCAGTCATATGTGGTACATCCATTAGCGTAACAGTAAACAGTAGGTCTTAAAAGACCGAACAGTAATGATGGCCATCAATCAGTAAACAGTAGTGGTTCCACGAGGGAACCGACAGAGATCTCTGTAACAGTAACAGTAAACAGTAGGTGCTAAGGATGCCACAGTACAGTTCAGAATATAGGACATACATTCATTCAGTAAACAATATCAGTTCAGTAAACAGTTCAGTTCAGTAGTCAGAAGATAATCATTTTGAATATATCTTTACACAATTGCTACTCACAGAGTTCTGGGCTACAGTGAACTAGAGCGTCACATCGGAAAGCCAACCCTATACAGTTAACAGATTGAACACACACTAAGTTTCGCAGTTGGGGAAGGATAATAATTTAATCCCTAACTTGCCTCGGTGTGTTCTATATCTATATCCTCTTTAAGATGCCTTAAATATGCCCTAGGAATGCCTAGGATGGAAAGAGGATGCAAAGATGCACTTTTGTAACACTGTATAACACTGTATAGACTGAACGTTTTGCACTGTACTGTTTATCGGGGATTAAGTTCCTGTTTCTGACTGGTTGTATATGGCATGCATACTGTTTCATACTGTTCTATATAAATGTATGAAATATCTTTTTGGCATACAGACTGTCACAGCTCATTGGACATTGTTTACTTGCTGTATTGGCTTCCGCCAAGCCCCTGTACTCTGTTTTACTGTATTACTGTTAAGTAAGCCTTCGGTAATCTAGGATTACTGGCCGGTTACGGTACTAAACCCATAGGGGCGGGTTTGGGTCGTGATAACCCCCCTCCCAGAAGTTCAGACTGCAGACACAAATACTGGAAGGAACCAAAGACCTCTCGAGCGAGAGAAATATCGCTTGAGCGAACCTGAAGAGAAACAAACAAACTCTTTTGAAAAACTAACTCCCAACTTGTTTAAAACACAACAGACAACTCCAAACAACCAATCCCACACTACAACAAGACAACAAGGAGTATATCAACAACTATGATTGCCAAATCCCAAACTAAAAAATACGAAAGGGTCGGGTTTTAACTTGAGTCACTATATTCCCTCCTACCGGTCATCGTCTTTCCTGTCATCCCCTTCTAACAATTTCACCACTTCCCTAACCACCTGTCACCCGTACACCACCACCACCCACCCCTTCAAAAGACGAGGCTTATGTCATTTTTGATCTCCAACATTTAAATTATGTCAATTTGGCCCCTAAAATATAAAAGTGTTTCAATTTGGTCTCCAATGTTTAAATTGTGCCAATTTGGTCCCTAATTTAAATTCTAAAAGGAGACTAAATTGAAACACTTTTTACATTGGAGAATAGATTGGCACAATTTAAATATTGGGGACCAAATTGAAACTCATTCATATCATTGGAGGCCAGATTGACACAATTTAAACATTGGGAATCAAAATGACACAAAGCTCATAGTTTGTGTACTAAAAATGTAATTAACCTTTTTTTATTTTTTTATTTTTTTGGCAAATGCTCCAATAGTCCCATAGTTTCACTCGAGTGTCAATTTATTCTCTACACATTTGTCCTTCAATTTATCTTTTTCTGTCAAATAAAGACAATTATTAATAAAGGTTAGATTCTCAAACAAGAAATGATTACTTGGACACTAAAATCAAAAATTCACACCACATCTAGGGATGGCAATTTGAACCCGACCCGACGGGGACCCGACCTCGATTTAAGTGGTTTTTCCCCGAAAAATATCCCCAACGGGACAGGGATAGTATTTAAAAATCAATCCCCGATCAGTTTCGGGCCGGGGACGGGGATATGTGTCCCAGCCCCGTACTCGGCCCGTCTCCGTCCCCGCCCACACTGGTCCCCGAAATGAATTTACCATTTTACCCCTCTATATATATATATATAAAAACCAAACCCTCTCACACTCACACTCACACTCACCACCGTGTCTCTCATCTCCCTCCCTCTTACTCTCTATGTCCCTCTCCCTCTCACTCACCACCACGTCTCTCATCTCCCTCCCTCTCGCTCTCTGTGTCCCTCTCCCTCTCCCTCCCTCACTCACTCACTCTGATTTCTCTCTCATTCTCTCTCTCATTCTCTCACTTCTCGTTATCATCATTAGCATCCAGATCCACTATGATTTCTCTCTCATTCTCTCACTTCTTGTTATCATCATCGTCATCCAGATCCACCGCCGTGAAGCCACCGACATGAAGCCATCGATCTAAACCGTGAAGCCACTGATCTAAACCGTCAAGCCACCGATCTAAACAACTCTATATGTGTGTGTGTGTGTGTGTGTGTGTGTGTGTGTGTGTATAATGAACAAATCTATTGTTGATGAACAAATGTTTTTTTTTTTTTTTTTAAGTTGATGATTGTTGTTCATATATAGATTACATTTTTTGATGATTGTTGTTCTATATATAGATCTGTGTGGGTGTTCTAGATCTGTTGTCCATATATACACAGATTAATTTTTTTGTAGATCTGTTGTTGTATGGGTGTGTGTGTTCTAGATCTGTTGTTGATTGTTGTCCATATACAGATTATTTTTTTTTTTTTTTGTTGAACAGATCTGTGTATGTGTTGAACAGATCTGTGTGTGTGTTGTGAATAGGTCTGTCGGGGATTTTTCGGGGATGGAGAAACCCAATCCCCGTTAGGGGACGGGGGCAAGGGAGGAAATGCCTTCCCCGTCGGGGATCGGGACCGAGGACGGGAATTTTTTAACCTTCAGGGATCGGGGACAGGGAGTGTCATCCCCGGCCCCGCCCCGGCCCGTTGCCATTCCTAACCACACCACTCTTTCAACAAATCAAAATCACTCATTATACACTTAATATGCACCTTACCATGGCAAATTCCTTCTTGCCTCTAGCATTCATCATCTTCCTCTCTTTCTGCACATTGTTCCCTACCAACAACTACACCACTTCCCCATCCACTTCTCACTCCCACTATCCTTTACCTATCAACCCACACCACCACCCACTGCTTCCACCATCAGACCCACCAAGGTTAAGACTGCAGAAAAGCTCACCATTAATGATATAGAGACTATACCCATATTAGACAACTTTCACTCTACAACTTAAGATCAATACTTTATCCCTCCCAGCCCTCACCTTCCATTTTCCTAGCTTCACTTATGTTATTTAAATTTTAAAATGACTTTTTTGCACATCAATTAAAAAGTTAACAATTATTGATTTGGACAATCATTTTGAATTGGATGACACGTGCGGAAATTTAAAAAAAAAATTCTAAAAACTAAATAACTTAAATTGATATTTTATAAGTGAAACAAGAAAAAATAACAACTGAATAACAATAATAATCTTAGTTATTCAGAGAATTTAATTAAAAAAATTTCAAAGCATGGAATATATGTTATATATTTAAAGTTAATGTGTTGCGGACTATATTCAGAATAAATTTTGTCCACAAATTTTAATTTTGGATAAAATTTTGAATAACATTTAAACATTATACTTTTAAAATCATATTTGCCGTCTAATTTTGTATAACAAATATAATCTAAACATACAGTTATCTATATTTGATCGACTTAATTTTTTTTAATAAATTATCTTCGCAATGTTCAAAATTAAAAATAAAATAAAAAATCGAATTGCTTATTCGCTGACCCTTTTTTTTATTTTATTTTTTTTTTGAAAAATTTGATGAAAATTCTAATTTATTGAGTGTTTTGGGACGAAGGTCCTTGGGTCTTAAATGGTTATAAGGACAAACTTGGTTGGTAAGTCCTTTATGTGCTTAAAAACACTTTAAAATTTCATAACTTAAGTTCTACAAATCTATTTTTAACAAAATTGATATCTATGGATTTGTTTTTCCAAAATCTTTCAAACAAGATCAATATTGAATATAAAATTTCAAAAAAAAAAAAAAATTAATAGATTGATTTTTCAGTGAATCAAAATAGCAAAACAATATTTTTTTTTTTTTTTTTTTTTTTTTTTGAGTGCCTAAAACCGTTTAGAGATAAATCTAGAAAAAATATGTGAAATCATAAAACAAATTGCCCAAAATGGACTATCAAGCCCAAACTTATGACTTATTGAAGTTTTAATACCATAAATGATTTAAACAGATAGCTAATTTACTTCTTATATATATTTATTTATTTTTATATATTCAAATTATGTCCCAAGTAATGGCCTGTATATATCTATCTGTCCAAATTATTTGAACCTATCTATTCAAATTATGCCCTAATATTTTGGTTTTTAACCATATACTTTTGTTCGGACATAGTGTGAGTGACGTGCAGAAACTGATGTTTTGTGGTCAAAAATGAAATAAATTGAGTTGCACAATTCTTTAATTATCTTGTGAAGTTAAGGCCGACTTGTGATTGTGCAGGCATTTTTGCTGCTGCTGATGGGATCTATCGAGTCCGGATCCTCTCCAGCTTCTCTCTCTGGCTCATTCTCTGGGCAACAGGTCAGATCACCTACAAATAAATAAACGGCTCAGATTCGTTTCATTAAAAAAAAAAAAATACATACTCACTAAGTGCATCTCCAACGGTGAATCAAAATTTTCACCAAATTTGAGTTAAAAAAAGTCAATTTTCTCAATCTGATATGGCTTGCTCTAACCATGCATCAAAAGGGAAGTGGTCGACCGCCGTCGACCGGTAACATCAATTTTTTTTTTATAAATTTTTTTTGAACCGTTTGAACCAATAATTAGAACCATTTGAACCAGTACGCAGGCCAATTTTTGCATGAGCCAGTCGACCGGTTGGTCAACCTGGTAGTCGACCAGGTGGTCAACCAGGTGGTCGACCACTTAGTGTAAAATTTTCACAAATTTCTACTTTAACGGCTATGCACAGTAAATTGGTGAAATGAGCAAGCCATCCTCAGTTTGGTGAAACTTTTGATATTTTCTCAATTTGATACAATTTGCTGAAACCATTGGAGCTCCAAAAAGTGACTTTTTCACCAAATTTCAAATCTGATGCAAGGTTTGATGAACTGTTGGAGATAGCCTAACACACACATAGTCACTGCACACACACACTCTCAAGCCTTCCCTTTCTCTCTCTCCGTCCTTTCTCACTGACACACACTCATCACGGCAGTCTCTCTCTCTCTCTCTCTCTCTCTATCACATTTCTAACCCAAAAAAAAAAATTAAAATCACACTCTCTCTATATCACATTTTCAATAAAAAAATAAAAAATAACTATTTTATATTTTTGATTTCTCTCTCTCTCTCTCTTCTCTCTCTCTCTCTCATTTCTAACCCAAAAAAAAATTAAAATCACACTCTCTCTATATCACATTTTCAATAAAAAATAAAAAATAACTATTTTAATCTTTTTAATTTTATTTCATAATATATATATATAATTTTTAATATAATATTTTAATTTTTATGAAATTAATATCATTGAAACTATACTTTTAAAATAAAACTAATATTAAATATATTTAATAAAAATTTAAAATAAATAAAAAGTAATTACTATGTTTAGTTATGCTTTCAAAGTATTATTTTTAAAATATAAAAATTATTTTCATGAAATAAAACACACAAAAATCATATATTTTTGAAATTCTAAAAAATAATCTTTATTCCAAAAAAAATATATGAAGTCATTATTTTTTAAATTATTTTAAAAATATATGAAAATTAAACTCATTTGGTTAATAAAATTAAATTAAAAGTCATTATTTTCATATATTTTTTTCTGAAAAATTTAATATTAGTCTTATTTTAAAAGTATATTTTCATTAAATAAGTCATTATTTTCATATATGAAAATTTTAAAAAAAATAATTTGAAAGCATAACTAAACATTGTAATTAATTTTTATTCATTTTAAATTTTTATTAAATATATTTAATATTAGTCTTATTTTAAAAGTATATTTTCAATGATATTAATTTTATAAAAATTAAAATTTTATATTAAAAATTATATATATATATATATATATTATGAACATAAAATCAAAAAGATTAAAATAGATTTTTTATTTTTTATTAAAAATGTGAGAGAGAGAGAGAGAGAGTGTATGTGTGTGTGTGTGTGTGTGTGTGTGACTGCGTTGTGATGAGTGTGTGGCCCTGTTTGGTAAAACTTATAAGCAGCTTATTCCAGTTTTTAACTTAATTTAAACTAAAAACATGTGTTTGGCTTAACTTATTTCACCAACTTATAGCTTAAATAAAGCTAATTATCAACTTATTTGGAAAGTGGGTCTGGGGATGCTTAAGTTTATAGCTTAAGCGCGCAGCTACATATTGGGTGCTAAAATGACTTAAATGTCCCTCCTAATCTCCATTATTTACGAAAATGCCACTACATATACACCACATCTCAACACTGTTCATGAACTAGAGAGAGACACAGGCAATTTCCAACGATGTCTAGCAATTTCCGGCGATGTGTCCCTCGCTCCGACGATGAAACAGAGATCTCTCTTTGCTCTCTCTCTCTCCTCGCTCTCTCTCTCTCTCTGCGCTACATCCATGGCGCCGATCGATCTCGAGTTCGTCGCCATCACGATCGCGAAGCTCTGTCTGTCTCTCTCTCTTAGGCGTTGGTTTGTCGCCATCGCGATTTGAACCAACGCCGTCGTCGATATGAACCAACGCCGTCGCGATCTGAACTAATGCCGTCGTCGATCTGAACCATCGCGATCTGAATCGTCGTTGATCTGAACCATCGCCGGTCGTCGCCCCTGTGTTTTTCAAACCCTAGAAAAAAAAAAGAAAAAAATCAATATTAATATTAATTAAAAAAGAAAAAATTACTTTTCAGAATTAATAAAAATAGAATTAATATTTAATATGAAAAAAATTAAAAAATTACTTTTCAGAATTAATATTTAACACAATTTATTTCAATTAATATTTTACTTTTCATAATTAAAAAAATTACTTTTCAGAATTAATATACACTAAAAATGAAATATTACTAAAAATAATTAAAATGAATAATAATAAAGAATAGTAATAATATGAAAAAAATTAATAATAATAATTTATAGCGACCCCGGTCTTTTCCTTGTGATTATTCCCGATTTTTCCTTCATTGTTTAATTGTATTCCGAACTCGGTTCCGTAGATGTGTTCTTGTCTTATTCCCGTTTCCATCCTTTACTCTTTGTATATGAGTCTTGGCTCGTGTTGGGCAGGTTTGAAACAGGTTGGTTGTGTTTGGAAACTAAGGGTTGATGTCCAGATTTTGGGCTTGACGCTTGAGCGGACCTGTTTGTATATCAGTCCGAAAAATAGCTTTTTGGATCACTTTTTCGGGCCATTCTCTCTCTCTAACTTTTCAAAGATTTTGCATGATTATACTAGATTCATCTCATTAGTAAGATACATGTACATCAATTAGATGGTGACTAATCATTGATACCTATATATACAATGTATCGAAAACTAATGCTAATACATTGAATGTGATGGATTTATTATGAATGAATCTTAGAGATGCATTATGTATCTATTATGAATATGTAAGATACATTAATCTATCTAATGAATTCATTAATATAGAGGATGCATTATGTATCATGAATGTATGAGATACATTAATCAATTTAATGAAGTTCATTGAATGAATAACTTGAGAGTTTCTCTCTCTAGACTACATCTTCTCTCTATAAATACATCTAGTTCTAGTGATCTTCTACCCTAGTTCCTTTGTATTGAGTGTGGAGCTTCCCTTGATCTTCATTTTGATCTGAAAAATTGTGGGTTGGAACACATCCGAGTATTTTCATCATCTTCTTTGAGTCTCTTCATTTGAGGTAGGGATTTCCTACTCCATCTTATGAGTTTTGTTCTAAGTTTTGGTACTTTAATATGGTGGGGGTATTTTGGTAATTTTGGGAAAAACTCTAGTTGTTTTAATAAATTGATTTGTACAATTAATTTGAGGAAAATTGGGAATATTAGTTGAATTCATGGAATTGGGGATTTATAAGTTTAAATGGTGTAGTTGGATTATTTAATCACTCTCCTATTTAAATGTTGAGATTATTATTGTTATTATATTTTATTTCTTGTTTAGAAATAACTGTTTTGGGCTATCGGTGAAGGATAGTCATGATTGTTGTAGACATTGCATGTGGATTAGGGCAAACTGGAACTAATCACATTGGCTAAGTCATTAATTTTGACTATTGAATTAATACAGAAAAATACATGTATTGGTTGAGCATTGCATATGCATATTGTGTGGGAGGAGATAGGGGATGTACTCCACGGTTTAGGAGAAGATATGGGATGGACCTCTAAACCGGATTTTGTTTGGGAGGAGATAGGGGATGGACTCCATTAGCATCACTTTTATGTGTGCTTATTTATATTGAAGTGTTTTATTGATACAGCACTAAAATGTGTATCAATCTGGAAGTATGAAGTGTTTTGATATGAGCCTGAGTCTCATTTGTGTTGTTGATATTGGAAGTAATGTGAATATGCTATATAGTTCACAGTTGTAAGTTTGGCCAGGTTCTGAGCCATATTGATAATAATGGATATTGATAAGTGTCATAGACATTAGTGTCATGAGACTGTATAATGATGTAATTGATTATCTTGGTTAACCATCTATTGAATGCTATTGCTTTATTCAATGCTTATATTTGGTTTAGTATATTTCTACTGGGTTGTGGCTCACCCTATATGGGAACATCATTTTCAGGTCCAGGTGATTCGCTACCTCCAAGGACTTAGCTGGGAAGGAACCGGATTTTGAAGCCTTGTTTTAAGTTATTTATTTTTATTTGACTTACATGTAAACATTCAAGCCTAGGGCTTTATTTGTATTTGAGTTAGAACTCATATTTTTGTGTCCAAGTGTTGGCTTGGCAAGATGTAAGCCCGTAGGGCATTTATTTTGATGTTACATGTACTGTCCTTACTTAGTAATACTCTGATGAATGAGATAATATATTATTTTCTTTTTATAATGCATGTCAATATTATTTATGTGATGGGTTGATTTTGAGGGCATTACATAATTGATGGACAAAATGATACTAATTTTAATATTTAACACAGTTTATTTCAATTAATATTTACTTTTCATAATAATAAAGAAAAGAAATACAGAGAAAGAAGATACGAAAAAATTAATAATTTTGATAATGAATATATGAAAGATAATATGTAATGAAATCACAACATTAATATAAATTAGAACATGAATATTAATTTTAATGAATTAATAAATTAAAAAAAATTAACAAAGAAAGAAGAGAAGAAAAAAAAAATTAAAAAGAAAAGAAAATAAGGTGAAAAAGAAAAGAAAAATAAAAAGAAAAAGAAAAAAATGTATTATAAATGAAATCATAAATTTTATATCTTATAAGGGCAAATGACAATTATACAGAAAAAAGCTATTTTACAGCTTATTTATCAAACACTACTCTACTGCTTAAATTCATAATCCCACAGCTGCATCAAACACGTTACCAGCTTATGTTCACAGCTATAAGTTATAATCTGTTAAGTTATAATCTATAATCACTTTCCCACAGCTCTATCAAACGGGGCCAATGTCTAGTGAGAAAGGACGGAGAGAGAGAAAGAGATGGATTCAGAGTGTGTGTGCACTGAGTATGTGTTAGTGAGTATGTATTTTTTTTTTTATTTAAAGAAACGAATCTGAGCCATTCATTTATTTGTAAGTGATCTGAACCGTTGACAAGAGGATAAGCCAGAGAGAGAAGCTAGAGAGGATCTGGACTCGGATTTATCTGTTGGTCTTCATTGATTTCTCGCTTGTGTTTATCTTTAATTTACACATTTAGAAATGATGATAACGATTTTGATGATTCTATATTTATAATTTTAAATTAAAAAAATTATATGGAAAGTCAAAAAATGGAATTTCATCCGTATCTTTTATTAATGTTTACATTTAATTTAAAATTTAAAAATCTTTAAAAAAAATTAATTTAATTTTAATTATATAATTTAAAATTTTGAACATATTTACTTCATAATCTTAATCAAAATTTAATCTTTTCTCTTTTTTTTTTTTTTGAAAAATAAAATATACATGTGTAAAACTATCTAGCCATATCTAACTTAAAATTAAAAATTAAAAAATAAAAATAAAAATAAAAACGGGATAGTGTGGAAGATGAAATTATCTCCACCGGAAAAAGTAAGATGATATGCCCACACCTGATTTCTACAAGAAGAACCAAAGCTAGAGATTGCCCTCGACCTATATAGGTTGGGAGGATTGTCCGACGATCAGTGGCGGAGCCATATGGTGCCTAGGGGGGTCACGTGTCCCTCTGAATTTTTTATTTATTTTTTTGTTTATACATATACATATATATAAAATTTTAAATAAAAATAATATTTAGAATAAAATGTCAAGGGCTTTTTTAAATTTATGAAAATAATAGTGATTGTTTTATTAAAAATGAAGTGATTACAACAAATTATATTTTTACGTATGAAAATTTTTTGAAAAAATTTCAATATAAAAGTAATATCCATTATCATTGATATGTAAATATAATTCATCTCATTATATATATGTAAAAATTATTAGAGTGGTAGTTATATTTGCATGTGAAGTTCACCTTTTATATGTTGATTTATTATTGGTTGATGATATCATATGTCAATAATGACGTGATATCACTATATAAAATTTTTACTCAAATTTTGTAAAACTTTGAATTGCCTTACCATTATATAATTTATTTCAAGATGTAAATATATAACTTTTTTACATTATCTATGATGCACTAGTTACACACAATACTTTTTTTTTCAATTTTACTCGAAATTAATTATAAAATTTTATGTAAAATATTTTTGTAATAATTTACTTAAATTTTTATACTTAATATTAATTCAAAAATTATTATTATTTTCTCACTGATTATGAAAAAAAAATTATAATCAATAAATACTCCTCATAATTTAATTTTTTTAACTCTATCACTACTGACGATCAAGTTAGAATACTGATTTGCCATGCAAAGATACAGGAAATGTATTGAATGGGTGTCTTGGGTTACTTTTGTATGTCCTTTCTTTCTACGTTACCTACCTGCTTCTACTTTTATAGTCGCCAACTGGCACTGCATACTGATCATCAAATAGATCTGATCGGACGATGCTCTTACTTATCAGATCTAGTCTACATCGTAGCTTACCTACTACCATCTTTCATCTATTGGATGAAAATTGATCCAACGATCTTTGTTATTTTCAAAGATAATATTCTAGAAGGACATCTTTGCCACAAGACCTATTGGGCCGATTTAGGACTTTGTTTGGGCTAATATTCCATTTGAGCTTTTTTTGACTTTTGGACCTTTGTCTAGTTTGCTCTAGGTATGTTGATTGGTCTGACCCTATATTTTTTGGGAAAATTACCCACAGGTCCCATGTGGGACATGTGGAGACCATTTAATCCCAAAACTTTTTGAGTGCATCAAAAAGTCCTTTCCTTTATCTCTCTGGTTTTTGCTCTCTTGTTACGTGTTCATCATCAACAATGGGTTCATCAACATCAACAAAAAAAAAAAATCTTCAGATCTGGAAATTTTCTGTAGATTTTTCTGCAGATTTTTCATCATCATCAACAATGCGTTCTTCAGATCAATTTCGCATCCCAAAATTCGATGCTCTGTTTCTTCTTCTTCATCATCGACACCATCATCGTCAGTGTCGACGAAATTCGATCTTCGAACCTATTGGATGACTCTGATAGAAGAAATCAACCAGAAGCTAGATGAGGCTATGCCTGTGAAGTACCCACAGCAGATCTACGAAGCTTGCTGTAGCTGTTGTAAGAATCTGCCATGAATATGGTTTTGTCAATTTGTCTCTCTTTCTCTCTCTATTTACAGATTTTTTTTGGGATAGTTGTTGATCTATGGTTGTTGTTGTTGATGATGAAATGGATCTATAATATCATTGAAACAGATCTGTAATGACTCAGATTTGTAATGAGAAAATTTTCGAATTCTGAACAAGTAATTTTCGAGTTTTAGTTACAGGCGGTGAAAACTGTAAAATTTTGCAGTTTGAAATTTTTTTTTTGGTGTTGGAATGAATCATGGTTTAAAACTGTAAAATTTTGCAGTTTTATAACATGCTTTAGAACTGTAAAATTTTACAGTTTCATAACATGTTTTAAACATTCCGACGACTTCCCGGTGATGTTGAACATTCCGACGAGTCTCCGGCGACCGTTTGATGGAAGTCCGACGGTAGTAAGATGTGAACAGTGTCTGTAAATTAAAAAAAAAAAAAAGGATTTTTTGGTAACAATTAAAAATGTGTTGGACTAATTGGTGCAAGTATTTTGTTTTGGGATTAGCTGGGTTTTGAACTTGTTACATGGGACTTATCAGTAAGTTCCCCATATTTTTTCCCTCTACATATACAATTTCAAAACAAGAATTTCAACCATATTTAAGTTATATTTAATTTAAGAAAATTTAAAAATCCAAAATGAACTTTTAATTATATATAATTTGAAAATATTTAAACAAAAAAAATATAAATGAATTTTTTTTCTATATATCATAATTTATATAAAAAAAAATTTTAAAAAAAGAAACTTATAAAATTCAAGTACACATGTCTATGAAATGGAAACTTGAAAATTTTAAATATAAAGTTTAAATTTATAATTAACAAATATTTTTAGAAATTGACACATCACTTCTCTTAATGAAATTATAAGCTAAAAATATAGCACGTGGGCTACCCCATTTAATTTTGGATAATGTTTTCAAATGTAAACATACTTTAATAGTGATATGATAGATATTTTAAGAATATATATATATATATATATATAATACTTAAAATGTTAATAAAAATGCAAGAATCATACAATTTTTTATTTTGATATTAGAAAGTATTCAAGTATATATTTACCAATTTAAAACAAATAAATAAATAAGTGGACAAGTAAGAAAGACAATATAACATCAATTTAAATTTATCTTACTGTATCAATTAAACTATCAATTGATAAATCAAATTTCATTAATATGAGTAATTTTTTCCAATATATTTATTGAAATAAATATAAAAATTTAAATCTTCTCATTTATTTTATTCCTTGTGGGCCATATCACCTTAACTCCTAAAACATGTACCTACCTTCAACCATCAAAGCTCATGACATCATTACAATATGTTTTTTATACAATTAAACTCTATCACAACAACAACCAATCTACATACAAAAAATAGGATATTTACATACAAATTTTAATTTATAAATTCATATTAAATCTTAATTAAGATTTTTAAAATTTTTAAGTCCCATTAAATTTTTTAATAATCAAAATTATCCTTCAAATAATGATTATTCATCATTTATGATTCAACAATGCTGGGGACCCCCAGTCGGGGTGACCTCCAGCACCTCCACCTCCCCATAGGGGGCTGTGAGAGCAAGATAAAAAAATAAAATAAAATTTGAGCCAATCAAAAAAGTGGGAGTGGTAGGAGGTCACCCCACTGGGGGAGGGGAGGGGTCCAAGTCATTTTTGTTTATGATTATCTATAAAGGAACATAATGATTTAACATTTATTTTGATTTTCAAATCTTTAAAACATCAACTTTCAAATTGAAAAAACTAAAATATATATATATATATATTTTTTTTTTTGTGCAATAACTTGCTTGGTTAGAGTTTTCCAAAAACTATTTTCAGAAAATTCTAATTTCTTATTTTTTGTGTTTTTTTTTTTTTAGTGAATTTTTTTAATATTTTTAGTAATCTTTTAAATTTTTAGACACACCTAACATAAATACACATAAAAAGTATAGTTTTTGTGAAAAAAAAATCTTTTAAAAATTTACTAAATACAAAAAAAAATACGATAATTTAGTATATTTTTCGTATTTTTATGTATTTATTAATTTTTTAAAATATTTTTCACAAATTTTTTACTTTTTAAATACCTCTAAGTAAGGTGCATCTAAAAAAATAAAAAAAAATGCTTACAATTTTAAAATATTCACTAAAAACAAAAAAAAATACGAAAACCAAAAAACTAAATTTTCAAAAAACTCAAACCAAACACATTGAATTTTGAAAAAATTGAAAATTTTGATTTTTTTTTTTTTTTTTGTATAAAATTGAAAATTTTGTATCTACAAAGGATTATGATGATGGAACATTGATGTGCAAACTTAAAAATAAAATAAAAATAAAAAAAAACTTTAAAAATGAAAAAATTAATAATGTTCTCAGTTTTAAAACTGGAAAAAAAAACTAATAATGTTCTCGATTTTATTAGATAGTTGAATCAAACCAATAAGTAGAAGGGCAAAAATGTTTAATCTTATGCTCTGTTTTTTTCATCAGTTAGTGAAACAATTTTCTGAAACATTACTATACAAAATTGACATGTTCTTAGTTTTAAAAATTGAAAAAAAAATGATAATATTATCAGTATTACTAAATAGGACTTATTAATTCAAAAAATCTTAAATAATACCTGGGCTACCATAACATTTACAAAACAAAACTTTTCAGTAATTAATTCTAAAAAATATAAACCCATTTAATAAAATATAAAATAAAGAGAAATAGAAAACAAGAGGGAGAGAGACGAAAACAATCATCAAAATTCATTGCTGTCACTATGACAAGTTCTTTATATAACTAAAATCTATCATAACAATCAAATTATATATAAAACATTTAAGCCTTTTTAATAAAATATGAAAAAAAGAAAAAGAAAAAAGAGAAATAGATAACAGATAGAAGCGAGAGGGAGAGACCAAAACAAATAATATTGTTATGTTAGCTGATAAACTCTGATATGACAAATTATAATTACAAAAATTTCATAGACGCAATTTAATTATGCTTGACTGAAAGTATAGTTTTTGTAATTTATGCAAATTTATTAGTTTTAGTTTTATTAATTGAATTATGATACATGTATTTATTAATAATACTTAGAACAAAACATCAATACAAGTATTAAAAAATATATATTTTAGTGTAACTTAGATAAAAATAGATAATCATATCTATGTTTTTTATAAAAATTATTTTTAATTAATTTCAAAATAAAATTTTGAATTATTGTTTAAAACCATGCATAGCACGAGTTTTACGCTAGTACAACTCAAAATGTAAACAATTCACAATTCAAACACATAAAATCACCCATAATATGTGATAAGGGATTTGAACCCTATAGTCAAATATTTGGCAAATTAGAAACTACCAACTTTTGTAAGGATCTTAAACATTTTCCTAAATATATCACCTACTATATTAATTTATTTGTTGTAGGCACCACATTTTTGACCGGCCTTAAGACGCATACGCTCTATCCAAAGCTCCCGATGAAAACCAAAGATCGCTCCAAATAACAAGTCAAAGATATAGAGAGTGATAAACCCTCCCTACACCCATCTTGGCCAAACTTTTTTTTGGACCTTCAAACTTATTTTCAAAATATTTTTAAGGTAATTGGCATATTTTCGTTCATTTTGGCTATTCTTAGCAGTATGTTTTTGTGGGGACATAATTTTGGCTTTTCCACGTGGCTGAAGTGGTTAGTCGAGGTGCCACATAGATCATTCTGATTGGCTGAGGTGTGGTTAGACTATGTAACGGCCTATAGACACCCTATTTTTTACCGCCCTTAAGACTTGGGCGCTACTGATGGTTTACTCGATGATGAAGTTGTGCAGTGCAAAGGCTCGATTTCTTTGGCAAGAAGAGAGTCAAATCCCAACTTCATACCCCTTTTGGACCAAAACAATCTTGATCAAAAAATTTTAGACCTTGAAACCCTCTCTTTCAAAATAGTTTTTGAAAAAATTCTTACGCTGTTCCGACGCTCGCATTTTGTTAAATGTCGCGTTTTTCGGTAAACCGAGCAAGGACAAAGTGGAATGAATAAAAGAGAGATGAAATCTCTGAAAAATCTTTCAAAACACCTTGTTTAGGGGTTTGGAGTTGAAGAAAAGAGGAGAGGAGAGAGGAAAACTAGTTTGGGAGAAGTTCGGCATGAATCCGGGTAGGATCGAAATTGAGCGGCTTCACAAAAATAGACACAACTTTTTACATAGTTGGAATTTTTATGCAAGAATGCCACCATTGGAAAGCTTACTTCCGGGGCTTCAATTTGGACACAAGAATGTCCTGAAAATGAGTCCAGATGAAGGAGTTATGGCCATTTGAAGTTGGACCTGGAAAGTAGAATTTTGCCTATTGACCAGAAAAATGGGCTGTCGACTAGAAAAGTAGCCAGTCGACCAGAAAAGTAGCCAGTCGACCACCAAAGGTGGTCGGTCGACCAAAAAATGTGGCTGACCGACCACTAAGGTCCCAAACTTAGATATTTTGAAGATCTTTCCCCTCTAGCTGTTTCCAGGTTGTGCCACATGTTCCATAATCAGATATTTCGACCAAACTCTTGTATATTGCTATATATGAGGCATTTCACTCATTTTGCAAGGAGAGAACATTTTGAGCAATTGTGGGAGCTTCTCACACTAAAATCTCTCTCTCTCTCTCTACAAATTTCAGAGCTAAATTTCAGCTTTTCTCTCTAGTTTGCTCTCCCTCTTGCCCTTGTGTGCATGCAAGAGATATACTTAGAGGTATACCTCTCCTTTGCCTAGGCATCCTTGATCAAACTTGATCACCATTGGGCTGAGGTTCTTTGGAGCCTTGTTTGAGCTCCAAAAGGTGGTTCTAGCTCAGATTTGCACCTTTTTTGCTGCTGTGCTTCAAGAGTAAGCACTTGTCCCTTTAAACCTTTGCTTTGCATGCTTGTTTTACCACCTTTGTAAACTATTTTTGGGGTGGTGTTGAACTACAAAAACCTCTATTTTTTCTCTGTTTTTCAGTCCTAAAAGTGTTGGTTTGTGCCTTGTTTGGCTAGGGGGTTGTTCTCCCTTTTTGTTCCTTGGCTTGTGAGGCCTTTTATGCAACTTCTCACCACCTTCAAATCCAACTTTTTGAGCCTTTTTACCACTGAAACTCAGAGGTTTTTCAGTGACAAAAACCATGTTTTGAGGTCCCAAATAGGTGGGGGTGGTCCCCCCTCATCTTCTCTTTTTTGCATGTGTTGATGGCCAACCAAATGAGCATGTGTTTTTACTTCTTTGTGGCTTTGTTTAGGCTCATTTTTGTGACTTTTCAGACCTGCCATAACTCTATTTTTGGCTTTCTTGGTCACCTCTTGCATGCTTATTGCACTTGTAGTGTAATCCTACTTGTGGCCTTGCAAAGTAGCATGCTCTTATGGTTTGAATTAGCTTAGTTCAAGCATGTTTTTAGTGTTATTTTGGCATGTTATAACTCTGGTTTTGATTGGTGGACTCACCTCTTGCATGCTTTATACACTTGTAGTGTAATCCTTGCTAGCTAGCCTTGCATGCTTGTCTCTTTAGCCTATTATTCTAGCTCATTTTGGCTATACTCCGACATGCTTTTATTCACATTTTGGTATGCTTTAGCTCTTTTTTTAGCCTTCTTGGTCATATGATGCTTGTTGTGCATGCTTGTAGTGCAATAGCCTTGACTAGTTTTGAGTTTTGAGGTATCTTGCATGCTTGGCTTGAGGTATTTGCATGCTATGGCATCATTTAATACATAATTTCAGAGCATATAGCCTTGTTACACTCTCATATATATCTCTCTTTAATTGTGTTTGAGAGTTGAGCCTTATGCCTCGTTTATGAGCCAATGCATGAACATCATTTTCTTGCTTTTCATGCTATCTTCTCGGCTCATTTCAGCCACTGTTTTGGCATATTTAACCTCTGTCCGGGGTTGGTTTGGTCATTTAGGCTTAGTATTGTATGCCTATAGTGTTATGCTCTTTGCTAGCTTCAATGCCTTTGACCTCAAGCATGTATTGCATACATTGTTTGCATGATTTAATGTTGTTTAGCATGCCATTTCAGTGCTGAAATGTATACCATTGCATGTCATCTTTCATTTGTTGTATCACTTTGAAAGTAGTCCTAAGCCGCTTGTTGGCTTGAGCACGGAATTGAGGCGTTCATGCCTAATGGTTTTAACCTTCTCTTGAGGGTATCTACTAACCAACGGCATGAAGCTTCTTCCATGCTGAAGGTGCTTGTGGCTTAGATACTCTTTCAAAACTAGAGGACTCTTACTTTTGGACTTAACCGATTAAAGGACTAATTGGTAATCTAAAATGTGTAAACAAAATTGAATCAAGTAAAGCATATCAAATATAACATATTGTGTTGCATTGCATGTGTTTGGATCGGACGTTAATCCAAACACGAGGAATGTCACACATTTCATACTTAAAATGATGAAACGTGTAGCATTTCTTGGTCGCCGACCCTCTTGATCAAGCATGATAGAGGTGGAGGCCCTTATGTGTTATTTGTGCATTCATTCACATTGACTTGTGCAAACTTGGCTTCTCGGCCATTGTGCATTGCGATGCTCGGTTGGTGGCCCGAGAGTCGAGTACCGCACTCCCTTGAGCTTGAGAAATGATAAGGAGGGTGGTTGTGCACGCATATCTTGCAAATACACTGCTATGCCCCTTGTTGTTCTCTGTTGTAGCAAAACTGGAGTTTGGCAAATCAGCTGGTCGACCGACCACAAGGAGTAGTTGACCGACCAGTAAGGGTGGTCGGCCGACCAGTTTTTCTGGTCTACAGCCCCCCCTTTTCTGGTCGACAGCCCACCAGAGGGTCCCTGTGTTGGAGCAGAAGCAATCTGGAAGTTTGTGTAACTTTCAGAAATCAAATCAAGTGCAAACAGAGGCAATTGGTGGCATGGCAATGGATTTCCAAGTAAGGCAATCAAGCATGCATCTCCCACTCGCGCTCGAGGCCATTTTACTGTTTTACTTAGCTAGTTAAATTACTGGTTTTGTAATTAATTAGTTAAATGTATTTAACTAATTTGATTCATCTTTGTAATATTCTAAATTAGCTTAGCATAGTTAGTTTTCAATTCGGTTTCTAATAATTAATTAGCTTAGAGTGGTTAATTAATTGGTTTGTAATTGTAACAACCCTCATTCTGACTTAGCCATGCTTGCATACATTCCTGTATGATTTTGTCTTATGATGTTGCAAATCTTGTTTATCTTGTTTTGTCTTGCTTTGTTTGAAGTGTTGCTTGCATGATTTTGTTCCTTGCTCGGTGTGTAGCCGAGGTCATCTTGAGCTTAGTTCACCTCTGAACTTTTGTACTTAGAACTATTTTGGAACCACTTGGTTGACCTCCATCTTCACCCCGGGCATGTTTGCCGAGACGTCACTATCTGGGCCGAGGTGTTCGGAACCAAGGCCGAGGAGTGTATCATCTAGGCCGAGATGTTTTGCACTTAGTGATCTTTGTCCTTGGGCAGGTATGGCCTAGACCGAGGTGTGGCACACCCAGGCCAAGGCGTAGCACAGCTTAGTCAAGTGTCGTCCTCCCTAGCCGATGTCTTTGATACCCTGTTGCCGAAGCTTTGACTTTAGCCGATATCATTACTTGCCGATGTGTCTTGCCTTAGCTTCCTGTATACGCTTTGTCATAGACTTGTCTTGTCAATCAGTCACCTTTTGAGTTGAACCAACCCGGTAGCGCCACGTGTCCGAGCTAAAGGTTAAGACAGCCGACAGACCTAGAAAGAAATCATTTTGTCTCAAATCTTTGTCTTTAGAGAGAGAAGCTCTAGAGGAGAAGGAGGAATTCTTGAGTGAGAATAAATCTTCCAAACTTGATCTTTGGTGTTTGAACCGTTAGATTCGTGATTTGAGGTTAGAATCTTAACCCGCTCTTGTTGTTCTTATTGATTATCTAGCTGCATTGCATGATCGAATCTGTTTTGCATGTCAGGCATCGGTTTAAAGTTTGGTTTTAAAAAAAGAAATGGTGTTCTTGAGTTCTTGATGAAAAGTCTCGTTTTGATCCAAAAGTTTGGAACAAGAACCATGTTTTGTGTTTGTTCTTGCATGATTTCCTTGTGTGGGTACCCAGGTCCATATTTTGAACTCATAACATGAAATCTCAGATTTTGTAACAAGTTATGACCTTTGCATTCATCTTCTGCATGATCATGTTCATCATGTCCTTCATGTTCTTCAAAGGGAAACCCAGGTTTTCCCAACTTCACTTTTGAATGTGGCCATCGGGACCACACCTCGGCAAGGAAGTGTGGGACCTCGGCAAGACCTGGACGGTACCCAGTGTGTTTTCACGAGACGAGAAAAACAGTGTTTAAACCCCCAGCATGTTTTGCTTTGTTTTTGACTTGGATCTGGTGGGAATGCCGGGATCATTTGCATGCATATAAAGCTTGTTTTGAGAATGTGATTGCCATGTGATTGTAGGTCTTTGATCTTTGCTTTGAGCCTACACCCGAAGAACCATGTGAGTGGTATTTTTAATAAAGCTATGTTATATTGTTTCAATAAATCTTGCTTTGCTTTGTTTTGATGAAAGTATTTGCTAAGCATGAATGATTAGCTCTATTTTGATGTATCAAGTATAAGCTTTGTTTTGATGTCACCTTTGCAAAGTCCCTCGTGCTGGAGGACTCTAAACTTTCGCAGCACTAAGTATAAAAAGATACGGTCCTTTCTGGGAAAGACTATCGTGTTAAAAAGAGCTACGGGCTTAAGTAACACAAGTCCCTTGTGCTGGAGGACTATAAACTTTCGCAGTACCTTTGACTAATCGATTACGGATCGTGCAGTCTTTGTTTTGCCACTGACGGTTTACCGCGTGGGTTTGTTTGTTCGGAAAGCTCGATTTGTGTTTTGCCGATACCAGTAAGCATCCCTTGAGACTTGTAAGATTTGATAGATGAATACGGTTCATCTCTTGATTTGATAAAGTTTTGATGTGTTTTGCTCTGGAAGGATCTCGGCTAATATTCGTATGGTTTTGGCATGTTTTGTTTTGAAAGGACTTCGGCTATATTCATGCAAAACCTTTATTATTTGTACCATTCACTGAGTATCCAAGCTCACCCTCTCTATATATATGTAGGTGATGAGCAGGACGGCGGCGACGCCTAGATGTGTTTGCAAGCTTGTTTTGGATTCATGATTATGTCGGCTTTGTTTTGTATTCATGTCGGCAAATTTGTATTTTTCGTCGGCGAATCTTGAAGATTATGCTTCTTTGGCTTGTAATCATTGTGTTGGCACATGTCGGCTTTAGAAGCCTTTTGATCAAGAACCAACATGTATTTTGTTGATGAACGATAAATTGTAAAGCCACATTTTGTATGTCATTTCATTTGATTTATGCACTGCTCTTATGGACCACATGTATTTAAAAGTTATTGCTTCCGCATTCGTAAGCCCCTATGTATACTCTGTTTGTGTGTGAATTTTGAAAGCTGGCCTTCGGTAGTCTCGGATTACTGGCCATCATGGCACCATCCTACTAGGGGCGGGTTGGAGTCGTGACAGTAATAGTTAGCTTAATTAGCGTAGCTAGTTAGCTTTCATTTCATTCGGACCCTCCGTCGAGAGAGCGTATTGTTGTAATAAGTGTGCGTGAGTGTGTGAATGCCTTCCAACCCCACGTCTTTCTCCCTTTTATTTACCAGCTTTTGATGGTTAGTTTTAGGGCATGTTTCAATTAGCATACTTATGTTTTTCATGCGTGCATCATTCATTCGTATTGCATGCACCGGGCTCGGCACATCATTCAAACTGCATTGTATTTCAATTCCTATTTGAATACATGTATCAAGTGTAGTATTCATATGCCATCTTAGATAGCCGAGCCTATTTTAGTTGCATTTTTGCATGTGTTGTATTAGGCATCTTGTATAGTTAGGATCATGCATAATTTCTAATTAGCTTCTTTTTTGGCTCGGAGTACACTACGAGTGTTTACGCTTTGGCATTCTTGCATGTGTGTAAGTGACTGCTATGATAGCATGCTTGCCATGAGGCTATGTGCTTAAGTGATTAACTGAATGAATGCCTGTAGATGAAGGCTTCATTGCTGGAATTGGAACAATGAATCAAAATGTACGTTTTAAGCCCACTTGTTTGTGGCAAATCATGTTTTAGCCCACTTGAGGGTGGTAAATCTGCATTTTAGTCTACTTGCGAGTAGCATCTTCAAACCATTTTCAAAAACAAACATTGAAATTTTTGTTCCAATTCTTGTGATTTTAGTCTATACTTGTATGTTGTGCGCATCAAGTAGTAAGCTAGCTAATAATCGGAATAAGAACACATGTGTTTTCAAAACAACATATCATGATTAGTAGAGGCCGATCCTTTGATCGGGCGAGCAGGGGTGCTCATTTCATGACATTCCCCCCTCGTACCCAAGTTCCCGAGCCGAGGCAACTTTGGTAATGACGGACATATGGCCTTAGGCACGAGTCAGGGTTTCCTAAATTTTCCAAAATAAAATACTTTGGTGACGACTCTGAAATCTGACAAAGCAGTCCATCTTTGGCGCTTTTTGATTAAAATCGATTTTTCAAAACGAGTTGTCGAATTTAGACTCTTTGGTGATTTAGCAGTCTTACATTG
Source organism: Camellia japonica (assembly GCA_030407325.1). Classification (NCBI taxonomy): domain Eukaryota; kingdom Viridiplantae; phylum Streptophyta; class Magnoliopsida; order Ericales; family Theaceae; genus Camellia; species Camellia japonica. The sequence continues at coordinate 156,256,878 of JAPPVO010000036.1, read as the reverse complement.
CACTTTGTGAGATTAGATTTAGAACCGTGACAGAAGTCCGAACTGTAGTAGCTAAGAACACAATTCGCGCCTTCGCGAGCGGAGCGAGTTCGGGCAGTCTACACAGCCAAAAAATATAACAATAAACCATCTCACAATATTGTTTAAATAACAACACAGTTCTGAATATATATATCATTCCATTCATTTGATTCCATTGTACAAAAGGCAACATATGCAGTTATACTATCATAAGCCTTAACCATGAATTTATAGCATGTGCCACAAGTTAATGATATGAAATAAAAGTTAAACAGATATATAAATGCCCTAATGGCTATAACTTTCCAAGACGATACTCAGTTACAACAAAAGTGAGTTTGAAACTTAATACAAATAAAGCCATAGGCTTGTACAAAATAATTACAACAAAACCCAAAACAAGAAGCTCTCGACTTCAAATTCTCCCAAGCAACGGCCTTGGCGGAGGCATACAATTAGCACCGGAAAATGGTTTTCCACATAGGATGAGCCAAAGCCCAGTAAAGATACTCTAGCACAGTGCATGAATCTTAACAAAATTATATTGCACGTCCAATGCTCATGCCAAAACATTTTATATCGCTTTCCAAAATCATGCAATGCCAGGTTATATCACAATTCATGAAATCTTTTCCTTTACAATAGAAAACAGGACAATGGATACAACACTAGGAATTTTTAGGTACGTGTTTTGCAAGTAGGCTATACAAGCACTACCAGTTGCCATTTTTACCAATATTCACCGGAAGGCTAGACACCTATCCACGTGGGTTTCTGGACTTTCACCAAGCACACACAGGCCAACTTAATACCGCAACTACACTTCCTGTCCAGATTCACTAAGGTATTCACCCATTTTCTCAAAACAACAAACATTTTCAATATGTTAAATATGTTACAATACTCAATGCAAATAGATAAGAAATTAGTTCAAATTTTTTCTAATTCTCATGCAATTTCTATAACAATCATAGTTATGCTCTACAGATAGCCCAAAATAGAATCTCTAAACAGATAGATAATTTCCAATAAAGATAAATTTTTCAAAATTTCAAGATGGGAGTGATAATGCATATCTAACTCCACCATCATCATCATTATCGTTCCATTTCCATAAAATCAAAACACATTTCTATTTCCTCTTTACGAAATCAAATATTCACATTTTAGGGAAAAATTCCCTTTCTTTAAAAAACAATTCCACGGATAAAAATCCACCATTTCATCACAACTCAACCATATTTACAAATCCATAATCATATTCAAGAACCCCTTTGAAAATCCCTCTTTTGAATTTTAAACTAAAATCCTAGATTTTGTTCAAAATTCCCAAATCACAACATTGTTTAGAAAATCAAATAACTAAGTTAAAAACCATACAAAAGTGTGGAGAAATCCCTACCTTAAAGACAAGGACGAAGAAGAACAAGGGTTGAAACTCGACGAAGCCAAAAACGAACTTTGCTTCGATTAGAATGAAGCTCTAGGAGCGCTCTACCTTTTTCTTCAAAGGACAAGCGCTGAGAAACCACTAGATCAAGGTGTATTTGAGGTTTAAAGATGTTTTCTAGAGAGAGAAAAAGAAGATCTAAAATTTTGAAATGTTTAGAGACAGAGAGAGATGAAAAAGTGATCCAAAAAGTGACTTTTGCAATCTGATATACGCGCAAACCGCTGAAGCGACCAAAAACACCGCTCGAGCGACCAGACACAAAAAAAGAGACCACTTGAGTGAAGAAAGTATTGCTCGAGCGAAGAACACCACACTTCCAGTACTTTTGCAGGCCTGCAAAAGAATTGAGAGTTCCAAAAGACCACTCGAGCACAAGAAGGATAACTCGAACCAAGATCGCTCGAGCGCAAGAAACACCGCTTGAGCGAAGAATGCCATACTCCCAATAGTTTTGTAGACTTGCAAAAGTACTAGAAGTTCTCAAAGTTCACTCGAGCGCCAAAATCCGGGCAGCAACAGTTTTGAAAAACTAACTCCCAACCTATTTCAAGCACAATCAAGACACTCTAATAACCAATCTCAACAAGGTAAGATGGAAAAAGACATGAACAACCATCACGACAAGAAATCCAAGATCCAAAACAATAAACGGGTTGGGTTTAGACCAGAATAACTATAACCTCCCCCCTTAAGAAATTTCATCCTCGAAATTTTAAAATCAACACAATAACCACTATATTTAAATCAATTACAACGATAAACAAAGTTCTCAATACTGAATATACAATTCACTTTTTCCAAAACATATGCAATGTTTTACATTTAATCAACATAACAAGATTTCCATTACAAGTTTCGAACATCAACAAAAAGGTTCGGATATTTCACACGGACTTCCGCCTCACGTTCCCAAGTCGTCTCCTTAGCACCATAGTGTCGCCACAACACCTTTACCAAAGGAATTGTCTTGCCTCACAAGATTTGGTCCCGTGTATCTAAGACTCTAATCGGTCTCTCCTCATATGAGGCATCCTCATCTACCTCTAACTCTGTCCAATCCAACACATGTGATGGATCCGGCTTATACTTCCGGAGCATACAGATATGAAACATGTTGTGAACCTCGAAAAGCTATAGGGGCAAGGCCAAACGATAAGCTACCTTCCCAACATGCTCAAGGATCTCAAAAGGCCCAATAAATCTAAGAGACAACTTTCCACTCTTCCCAAACCTCATCAAACCCTGTCTAGGTGATATCTTCAAGAAGACATGATCTCTTACCTCAAATGAGAACGGTCTCCTCCTATAGTCGGCATAGCTCTTCTTACGATCGAAACCAACCTCTTACAATCTTCTCTGTCATTTTCCGAACTAACTCAGGACCTAACATAAGTGCGTCACCCACCTCGGCCCAACACACAGGAGATCTACATGGTCGGCCATACAAGGCCTCAAACGGTGCCATGCCAATACTTGCATGGAACTATTGTTGTAGGCAAACTCTACAAAAGGCAAGTGTCTCTCCCACGACCCCTTAAAGTCAAGTACACAACCCTGAAGCATATCCTCTAGGATCTGAATGGTATACTCTAACTGCCCATCAGTCTGAGGATGGTAAATGGTGCTAAATGTCAATCTAGTGCCCAAGGCATTCTGTAGGCTCTACCACAATCGAGCCATGAAACACGGATCTCTATTTGAAATAATAGTCACAGGGACCCCGTGAAGTCACACTATGTTCCTAACATAAAGGTTGGCAAGGTAATCTGCCGAGTCACTCGTATACATAGGTACAAAGTATGCCAACTTGGTTAGCGGATCAACTATCACCCATATGGCATCATTACCCCCATTGAGTCCTCAGAAGACCCACAACAAAATCTATCATGACATGCTCTTACTTCCACTCGACTATAGGCAAAGGTTGCAACAAACCTGCAGGTCTCTGATGTTCGGCCTTCACTTATTGACAAGTAAGGCACCTCGAAACAAACAAGGCTACGTGTCTCTTTATCCCCCTCCACCAAAACTGGCAATAAAGGTCATGGTACATCTTTGTGCCTCTCGGATATACCGCAAGGCACAAATGGTGGAACTCTCAGAGTACTTCATCTCTACAAGACTCCGGCACGAGAAGACGATCAAGGTATCTAATACTAGAGTCAGAATACATGTTCAAGCCCTTCTTTACCTTCCCACTAGATATCTTCTCTCGGATAGATTCTACCTCGTGATCACCCCGCTGAGCTTCCATAACTCGGCTTACAAGTGTAGGTTGTGCAACTATAGTAAACAAAGCTGCCAACTTAACAAACTCACCAAGATGCAAGTTAAACTCGCCAATAACACCCAACATCTCCCATTCCCTGATGGCAATACTAGCTACATTGCTAATGGATTTCCTACTCAAGACGTCGCCACTCTATTGGCCTTCCCTGGATGATAATTCAACTCAAAGTCATAATCCTCCATAAATTCCATCCACCTTCTCTTCCTCAAATTCAAATCTTTCTATGAAAACAGATACTTCAGACGCTTGTGATCGGAAAAGACCTCAAATTTCTCACCATAAAGGTAATGTCTCCAGATTTTCAAAGCAAAGATCACTGCTGCTAGCTCTAGATCATGAGTAGGATAGTTTCTCTCATGTGTTTTCAACTAACGTGAGCCATATGCCACTACCTTCCTATCTTGCATCAAGACACAACCCAAACCTTCCTAAGATGCATCACAATACACTGAATAACGCAAACCCCTCTCCAGAATAATCAACACTGGAGTAGTGGTAAGTCTAACCTTAAGCTCTTGGAATGATTTCTCACAAGTCTCGCTCCACACAAATTTAATTCCCTTCCTCATCAGTCTAATCAACAGTGAGGCTAATCTAGAGAAATCCTTCACAAAATGGCAGTAAAACCTGGCTAACCCCAAGAAACTCCGGATCTCAAAGGTATTCTTAGATTGTTCCTAATCATGCACTGCTTTTATCTTAGAAGAATCTACAATTATCCGTTCCCCGAATACCACATGACCTAAGAACTTCACATCCTTCAACTATAACTCACACTTTCGAACTTAGCATACTATTTGTAAGCTTTAAGCAACTCGAGTACAATCCGCAAGTGTTCCTCGTATTCATCCTCAGAGGCTGAGTAAATCAAAATGTTGTCAACGAAGACAACCACAAATCAGTCTAGGAACTCACGAAAGATTCAATCATCAAATCCATAAACAAAACCGGTGCATTGGTTAGCTCAAAAGGCATCACTAGGAACTCATAATGGCCATACCGCGTACATAACGTCGTCTTCTATATATCTTCCTCCTTTACTCTCTTACTAGTGATAACCCGATCTGAAGTCTATCTTAGAAATGCAGCAAGACCCCTTCAACTAGTCAAACAAGTCTTCTATACGAGGTAATATGTACTTGTTCTTAACAATTACACAGTTCAACTTTCAGTAATCATACAAAGTCGCAATGTGCTATCCTTCTTCTTGGCAAAGGGAGCCGGTGTTCCCCAAGGCGAAGTACTAAGGCAAATAAAGCCCTTATCTAGCAATTCTTCGAGTTGAATCTTCAACTCACTCAACTCGGCGGGTGCAAATCTATACGGTGTCGTGCCAGGCACTAAATCAATAGAGAACTCAATCTCACGGTGAGGTGGAAAACTAGTGAGATCCTCGGGAAAGGCGTCTGGGTATTCACAAACTACCCTTGGCGATTCTACTCGGACCACGTCACTCTCAAAACCCAAGAATATGGCAAGAATGAGACTAAGCTCACCCAGACCACGCGGATCACACACTAGCAACAAGGCTCTATCAACTCGGTCCCCCAGGAAATAAAACAATCACCACTCGAGGTGCACACCATAACTCTCTGACGGTAACAGTCTATAATGTCTCGATAGGATGACAACTAATCCATACTTAAAATAACATCGAAACTCGACATATCAATCAACACAAAAGCAAAAGAAAGTTGACGATTGGCAACCTCTATCTTACAACCCTGACACCCCTGGTCCAACACAACCTCACCACCAACAGGTGACTCTACATTGAGTGGAGATGCTAGCTGAGCTACTTTTAACCCCAATGCTTATGCGAATGCAGACGAAATAAAAGAATAGGATGCACTAGTATCAATTACATTGGCAATAGAACTACACAACAAGAAGTTACCTCTCACTACCGAAGGTGCTGGCAATAAATCTGGTGTGGTAACAACATACACACACCTTGTAGGTCTCTACTCTACCTACTCACCCCTCGGAGCACAAGTCTGATACACTGACTGAGCCAAAGAGCCTCCCTGATTAGCCCTTGCGGCCTGAGTTGAAGGTGTAGGCTGATGGCTTTGTGTCTGTCTCGAACCGTACACACTAGATATGTCACCTGCCTGAGGACAAAACCTTCTCAAGTGCCCCGACTGTCCACACTGATAATAGGTAGGCGGCTGCCCTTTTCCCCTGACTCTGGCTTTGAGAATGAGCCAAAGACAGTGCAAACTGTTGCCCTCCACCCCATTGCGGGCAAACTACAGACTTGTGGCCTAACTGACCACACTTGAAACAAGTGATCCCTCCCTAACCACCTCTCCCTGACCCAGAACTTGGTACCAAAAAAGTGGATCTAGACTGTGCTCCCTGGGACTGTTGTGGGGTGGAACTTCTCTACCTCTTACTGTCTCGAGTCTCCTCTTGAACCTCCTGACTCCTCTACTTGGAACCTCTCATCTGCTCCTCTTCCGACTGAAGCACAGTCCCAAGATGAGCTGCCGTCTCCACAAGGTGTCCGTAATCCCTAATCATAGACCCAACCACTTTGAAAAGAAGCCCGGTCCTTAATCTCTTTTCGAGCTCAATGCAACGGTGTTCATCAGTCGCCATGAGTTCCGGTACAAACCTCAACAAACTGGTAAAGGTAGCCTTAAACTCGGCAACCAATGTGTTAAGCTGCTTAAGCTTCAAAAACTGATCTCTTAACTTCTCCCTAGCAGTGGAAAGTAAGAACTTGTCTTGAAAAGCGTTAACAAAGGCCGACCAAGTCACCCTAATGCGCCTACACACGTACTTCCACTACTGACTCGCATCTCCCTTCAATTGAAAGGATGCCAAGCACATTCTCAGCCTATTGTCCTCGATGCCAAGCATCTCAAACTTTTTCACCATCTGCTCCAACCACTCATCTGCCTTTAGTTGTTCCTTAGGATCCCCCAAAAACTCATTCAGATTCGACCGAAAGAACTCCCTCTTTAGAAAAGATGGCCCTGTGTCTACTACATGGACCTATACTTGATTCTCAGCTCTGAAAATGTCCATGGATTTTTGCAAAGCTTCGGCCATTTCACAGGCCAAAGCGACCATGGCCTGCTGACCAACTAGTTCAACCACATTAGCCTGACTAATTCCTTTCTCATACGCCGGAATATCATCCGGTAACGGCACCTCCTGCCATCTAGGCCTGCCACACCTACCACTACCATGCCCACGACCTGATATCCTAATGAAGGTAACACAAGAGATTAGCACATTTACAAATGTGCCGAAGCTAACTCACTCGCATCCTAATGCGATAGACACAAGTAATTCACTCCACATAAACACATACGAATTTCCTTTCTAGATAATGATCGTTCCGCGACATTGCCAGAGTTCTAGTTAGAAATAGCAATGATCAAGTGCTCTTCTAACAGGACTTCTAGAAACTTATAGACCCAATCAATATCTTAGAGTTTAAATTTCATACCCATCTAGTCACATAAACATGTTATCACATAGAGTACTAGGTTTACTTCTAACACAAACTGGCGAGATAACCCATTGTGCTAAAAACCACACCCCATGATCCCAAAGTATTCAAACTTGGTAGCTCTGATACCAAGTTGTAACACCCCGAAACATATAACAATAAAACCATCTCACAATATTGTTTAAATAACAACGCAGTTCTGAATATATATCATTCCATTCATTTGATTCCATAGTACAAAAGGCAACATATACAGTTATACCATCATAAGCCTTAACCCTAAATCTATAGCATGTGCCACAAGTTAACGATATGAACTAAAAGTTAAACAGATATATAAATGCCCTAATGGCTACAACTTTCCAAGACGATACTCAGTTACAACAAAAGTGAGTTTGAAACTCAATACAAATAAAGCCCTAGGCTTGTACAAAATAATTACAACAAAACCCAAAACAAGAAGCTCTCGATTTCAAATTCTCCCAAGCAACGGCCTTGGCAGAGGCATATCATCAGCACCTGAAAATGGTTTTCCACATAGGGTGAGCCAAAGCCCAGTAAAGATACTCTAGCACAGTGCATAAATCTTAACAAAATTATAAGGTGAATGCACATCCAATGCTCGTGCCAAAACATTTTATATCGCTTTCCAAAATCATGCAATGCCAAGTTATATCACAATTCATGAAATATTTTCCTTTCCAGTAGAAAACAGGGCAGTGGATACAACACTGGGAATTTCTAGGTACGTATCTGCAAGTAGGCTATACAAGCACTACCAATTGTCATTTTTACCGATATTAACGGAAAGGCTCAACACCTATCCACGTGGGTTTTTGGACTTTCACCAAGCACACACAGGCCAATGTAATACCACAACTATACTCTACACCCGAATTCACTAAGGTATTCACCTATTTTTCTCAAAACAACAAACATTTTTAATGTGTTAAATATGTTACAATGCTCAATGCAAATGGATGAGAAATTAGTTTTAATTTTTTCTAATTCTCATGCAATTTCTACAACAATCATAGCTATGCTCCACCGATAGCCCAAAATAGATATCTCTAAACAGATAGATAATTTCCAATAAAGATAAACTTTTCAAAATTTCAAGATGGGAGTGATAATGCATATCTAACTCCACCATCATTATCATTATCGTTCCAATTCCATAAAATCCAACACATTTCTATTTCCTCTTTACGAAATCAAATATTCACATTTTAGGGAAAAATTCCCTTTCTTTAAAAAACAATTACAAGGATAAGAATCCATAATTTCATCACAACTCAACCATATTTACAAATCCACAAACATATTCAAGAACCCCTTTGAAAATCCCTCTATTGACTTTTAAACTAAAATCCCAGATTTTGTTCAAAATTCCCAAATCACAACATTGTTTAGAAAATCAAATAACTAAGTTAAAAACCATACAAAAGTGTGGAGAAATCCCTACCTCAAAGACAAGGACGAAGAAGAACAAGGATTGAAACTCGACGAAGCTGAAAACAAACTTTGCTTCGATTAGAATAAAGCTCTAGGTGGGCTCTACATTTTTCTCCAAAGGACAAGGGTTGAGAAACCACTAGATCAAGGTGTATTTGAGGTTTAAAAATGTTTTCTAGAGAGAAAGAAAGAAGATTTGAAATTTTCAAATGTTTAGAGAGAAAGAGAGATGAAAAAGTGATCCAAAAAGTGACTTTTACGATCTGATATACGCGCAGACCGCTTGAGCAACCAAAACACTGCTCGAGTGACCAGACACAAAAAGAGAGACCGCTTAAGCGAACAAAGTACCGCTTGAGCAAAGAACACCACCCTCCTAGTGCTTTTGCAGGCCTGTAAAAGTATTGAGAGTTCCAAAAGACCGCTCGAGCATAAGAAGGACAGCTCGAGCCAAGACCACTCGAGCACAAGAAACACTGCTCGAGCGAAGAATGTCATACTCCTAGTAGTTTTGCAGACCTGCAAAGGTACTGAAGGTTCTCAAAGTTTGCTCGAGCGAAGAAGCCAAAATCTAGGCAGCGAAAGTTTTGAAAAACTAACTCCCAACCTATTTCAAACACAATCTAGATACTTCAATAACCAATATTAATAAGGTATAAGATGGAAGAAGACATGAACAACCATCAAAACTAGAAATCCCGAATCTAAAACAACGAACAAATCGAGTTTAAACCAGAATCGCTATAGACCACATCTGTATCCGAGATGTTCGAATGAGGGACTAGAGTCCTAGATGATAATGGACTCTCTATTTGGATAGGTGAGGACTCTTGAAAGAGTTCATCGTAATTCAAATTAGAGGAGTCCTCGATAAATGATATCAAAGAAATGATAAGAGTCCTATGAAGTGAAACTTCTAAGGGACAAGGGCATTGATGATTATAAAAGGTAGGCACCCCCATGGGTCTAAGGTATGCTTTATTGGAGAGTTATTTGTTTACTTTAGCTAATATTTTGTGAGATTGTTTGACTGACTTGATCGTCTGTGGTCTAAGGTACGCTTTATTGGAACACCCGTGGTGTTCCTAGTCACGCTGGCCACCAGGTTTGTCGTCTGAGTCATGGCCACGGTGTGGCCTTTACACTCGCAGTCTGTTTGTCTATAAAAGTCACCAAAAGTTGAAAATATCTATTTTTTGAGTTCATTCTCTCCCTTCTCTCTCCCTTCCGCCATTTTCAAACCATTTAAGCTTTCAAGCGTAGGTTTCATCTATATTTATCCATTTTCTACCCCTAGTTCCATATACCAAAATGTTGAGCTCGGTGAGGGCTTTTATTTAATCTGAGCAGATCATCTTTTCATCGCCGGTGGTTTTTTAGCTTGTCTCCTCCTCTTCAAGAGGTAAGGTTACATTTTTTTGACCCGATATGAGTTCTGTAGTATATTTGTGGTAGTTTTGAGTACAAAAAACCTTGTTGTATTTATTGTTATGTTGGTTTTGGAAGTTATGAATCCTGGGTTGAGGGTTTGGGTTAAATTAGGGGTTGATTATCTATAATCTTGCTATTAAACATATTTTACGTATATAAAATTGCATGTGGGTAATTAAAAAGAGAGGAAACCCCAATTTGTGAAAAACCCTAAATGGTGATGTTTTGGGAGGCTATCGGGCTATTGAGAAAACCTTGTTTTGTTTTGAAGATTAGGGATTTGGTTGAAAGTGTTTTTGAAACTTTTAGAAATAACAAGTATTTATTACTCTTTTGAAACAATGGAGTGATGGGAATTCAATATATATATGATGTAAAGGGTTGGATATTAACTATTTAAATGTTGGGATTATATATCCATGTTGTTACCTTTTGAATTCTTGCATTAGAGATAACTATTTTGGCTATCAGTGGAGGATAGTATTGTCATTTGTTAGAAATTGCATGTGGCTGGATAATTGAACTGTTTATTAAATCATACATCTCATTATGCCTATCATGGATTTGGAAATTTGAAACTTTATGTTTTGGAAAAGTTGTTTGATAACACTTATATCGTTTTGAGAAAAAATGGTGAATACCGTGTGTAATCTGGGTAGGGGGTGTATGGTGGTTAATTAAGTTGGCATGTATCTCCCTGGTGAAAGTCCAAAAACCAGCACAGTGTCGATTCCTTTCGGATAGTACCAGTAAAATGGCAATAATAGTACTTGTATAGCCTACGTTTACACGAGTCTGGACCCCGTTGCCGAAATTCTAGTAAATTCGAAGTGGTAGTGCTTTTATAGCATACTTTTGTACACGTATCTAGAGATTCCCAATGTCGTATTTACCGCCTGTTTTCTATTTTAAAGGAAAGGATAATGAATTATGATTTTGGAATCTAGAAATATACAGCAATGTATTTGCTATCTGATTTTATGTTTCAAGAAAGTGATATTGGAAAGTGATTTTGAACAAACGAAGTATGTTGACAAACGAAAAATGATTTAATCGAACAACGACATGTGTTTGAAGACACATTGAGCATATTACATGTGTATAGCATCATGATCATCTATGCTGGTGAAATTGTATTTAGTTTTTGAAAGATTCTCTATTGGGCTTTATGCTCATCCTATGTGGTTAAAATATTTTTCAGGTGTAGTGGCATTCCAATTAGGAAAACGAGGCATTGGATGTGTTTGTGAACCGAATGAGGTTACTCCATTATTTGCAGGCCTTGGGCCATTTGTTTTGTAGGCTGAGTGACATACTTGTAAGGGTTGTACCCTTGTAAATGTTGCAAGCCTGTGGGCATTTCATTTATGTATGATATCACTCCATATCTGTATATTAAGAACATTCATTTCACTTATATGTTGAATACAGGGTGTACGTAACCGAATAACGCATGTGATGTTTGACGTTATTATATCCATTTACATGAGAGATATCATTTTCCCTTATCCTATTACTGTCTTTTATTGATTGATTGAGGGGTTTTCACGTAGGCCGGATCTCAAAAATCCGGGGTGTGACATTAAAGCATTCTAAAGTGGGTGATTTGGTCTATACTTGTCTATCCCATATAGTAAAGATAGCAATAATAATTTGGTTATATGATCATGTCATGTTAATAAATCTCATACCATGAATTAGTAGAGGTCGATCTTTGATCAGGTGAGTGGGAGTACTCAATTCATGATCTTTCCCCCTCATACTTAAGTTCCCGAGTTGAGACACTTCGATTACGACGGATCATGGCCTTTTGGCACGAGTCATAGGTTATTTAGTCACCATATGTTATTTTTTTCCGACAAAATAAATTTTAGTCGCCAAATAATAAGCATATTCTTATGGTTACTCTTTAGCGATCAAAAAAATTAGTCGGCATTTCTTAAGTTTTGGTGACTAAAAAAACATTAGTTGTGCCATATGATCTTTTACTGACCAAAATTATTTTTAGTCACCAAAAATACTTTGGGTGACTAAAAAGTTAGTCACCGTTAATTCATCTTCGGCTACAAAATAGAATAGTCGGCATATATATTTCATTTGCCGACAAAAAAATGATTTAGTCACTAAAAATGTTAAAAGTTTGGAGGGGAAACAATTTATTACTTCCCGCGCTTCCTCTGTTAGACAAAATGATATTTGAACTCTCTCACCCAGACTGTCTCACCACCAAACCTCACACGAAATCACTTCACTGCAGCCCACCATACGGAGGACGTCGGCACGACCACTACCACCACCGAAAATCACCATCGCCACAGCCGCAGATCACAGGTTCTCTCTCTCATGCACTCTCTCGCTCTCGGTCTGTCTGTGTGACTCTCTCTCTCTCGCTCGAGCTCTCTCGCTCACAGTCTCTCTCTGTCTATCTCTCTCTCTTACTCTCTCTCTCTCTCCCCCATCCTCTGTTTTCCCTTTTCTGATTGTTGATTTAGGGTTTAATTTCGTGTTGATTTAGACTGTTTCGCTGTTTCCCCCTTTTCTGAAACCCAGATCTGTTGATTTAGAGTTTTACTCTCAACGTCTTAGGCAAATGTCTAACTTTGGCTGTTAATTAGCTGCACATTTTATGGATTCCTCATAAGCTTGCATGTTGAAACAAGAAAAAAAAAATGCAGAAATAGGACCTTAGGAGCCCTTTACGCTTTCCAAAATGAAAATCTTCAGTTTGTTAATTTTCTAAGAGCTGACATTGTGATTGAATAACTGGCATGAATAAAGCAAATGTCTATTTCATTTTTCATATTCATTTCCTAGATGACTGCACTATTACCAATACTTGTGTTGATTGATATACAAAATAGAGCATGTTAGCCTTCATAAAACAGTGCAGGTGCATCATCTGAAAACCAGGTGTCTTATAGCTTTGCATTCAGCTCAGCATATCGTTGTATTCAGATATACAAAATAAACCTTTTTGTTTTTTTATGCATGTGATATGTTCTTAGTTTTAAGTGATCCAGAGTGTTTTAATGCTATGTTTTGTATTGCTTAACATATTGCCATGTTTTCACAAACAATTTATTTCTTAGATTGCCTGCTCATGAGTGTATTCTTTGATTCACTTTTTTGTTTGATTCTTTTGTATTGTTACTTGTGAAATACTCTTTTTTTGAAACCCCTTTTTATATAGTTAATCATTTCTTTTGTTGAATTTCAGCTTGGATTGAACCTCAGAGATAATTTCTTAATCTGGGTTATGCGATTGTTGGTGAAAACAAAGTTGTTGTACCCTACAATTTAAATGTTAAAAAAAAAAAAATGAGGGACCCCAATTTGGTCATTCGTTTCAAAAAGTTTCCAATTCATTTCAATTTATTTCCTTAAATGTGAATGAATGTCTTCTTTCCTCAAATAGTGAGCAAATGTGTTGAATCTTTTGTAGTTAGAATTTATTGTGAACAAAAGCCAAGATTTTTGTTTAAAGATTTGATGACGAGGGTTTAGAATTGTACAATTTGAATCACTATATCTGCTGACGTGATGCTATTTAATTTTATGTGTAGGGATGTCAATGGACTTTCCTTTGCAGGGGAACTTGCCCCAGACCTTGGGAAGCTTTCTCACCTAAGATCTCTGTAAGCATCATTTGGTTTTTGTGGCTTTGCATTCATAGTTGGGTATTCTTTCATATCTGCTGGATTACTTGATTCATTTGGTACCTAAGATTTCAAAACTATACATGCTGCTTTCAAGTTTGGCTCGCATTGGGGGATTACCTAAATTACTAGCGATGGTGCAAACACGATGTTTTTGCAATTTCAAGTTTAAATTTTTGGATAGAGGAAGAGAAAACAAATATATTTTAAACACTTGGTAGAGAGTCAAATTGTGATAGTCGAAACAAGTTTTATTTTTGTTTTTTTTGAACCAATAGTCAAAACAAATTGAAATAGAAATTAAAAAGATAATTGTAAAATCTGAGAACCTTATGACAGAGTCCTAAGATTCCAAATTTCTCTTCCTCTATACTATCTTTCTTGTCCACAAAAAGGAGATTATATATTAAAATTTCAAGAATTCTATATCAAAACTCCCTCAAATTTCTTGATCTTTCTTGTGCAGTATTATTTTTCCCAACAATTTTTACATATGCAACCGAAGCTTCTTAATTCACATACTATTTTCCAATGTCTTTGTTTCTATTGTAAACTTTTCATGTGGATCAATATTATTCATGTTGAGAGTATTGCGTCAACTTGTGTTCATTCCATTGTGTTTTTCATCAAGTTGGTCTAATATTCTCCGTGAAACAAATCTGAATTGGTGCTTGATTGGTTGTCCCTATATGGTTTGCAGTTTTAGATTGGAATTTGTAAAATGCAGGGTCACTTCAGAAATTAATATGTGGTGCATAATGATTTTGCATATGGAGCAAAAAGTGATTACATACCTGGGCATATAAGTGTATTTGGAATTAACTAGTTGAAGCATGTCATGGTTAGTTCATTTTTCATGGTTGTTAGGGGAGGGTATCTTTGTCTTAGGTTTCTTATGTTCATTTTCTTAGGAGACATATAGTTCTTACCAGTGTTTTTTTTTTTTTTTAACTTCACGTGTACGGGTTAAACTTGGTGCTCTTTAATGAACTTACCCATATATTTATATATAGAGAGAGAGGGAGAGAGTCTGGGAGTGTGACCATGAAATTTCCGTTGTGTTCTTTCAATCCATATGTTATAAACAATGTAATCTTTACTAATGGGTTCTCTGAAGTTCTGTTTTTGGTTGGTCTTGTAAGCTAGGTTTCATGAAGAATCAACTGGGTGGCAAACTATTTTGACCTTCTAGTTCAATCTTCCTAGCTGATGATGCGACCTAAATGTTGATTTTGTTGAAATTTGGGAGTTGCACTTGGTGAAGAATCAACTAATTTCAAACAGTTGTAGTTTATGGTTGAAACTCCATATTGGGTCTCCCTCAGGCTTAAATTTGATGACCTTTTCTGCTCTCTCTGGTGTTTCTTTCAACCTTTCAAGGCTCTTTTTGAGGTTATGTATGTGGATTCTAGTTAAGATGTCTTTGAATTATAAGTACTCTGCCTCTAAACAGAAAATGGGAACCAATTTCAAGCTGAAGAAGGCAAAGGAATCTTTGGATGGATCTAATAGAGTCTGGAAGTGGAGTAGACATCTTCTGTTTCTGTGGCTTTTTGGTGTTTTCATTGGGTTTATTAGGTTCTTCTATGGTTTGAATGATGGGGCTTTGAGGACAAAGGAGGAGACTCTAGACTTGTGCCAACAACATAAAGCTAGGATTTTGCTAGAACATTTCAATGTCAACAAGGACCAACTTCATGAATCAGATCAGGTGCTGTCTTTATATCTATCTTAGAGATTTGCTTCTTAAATGGCTCCACTCTTTCTGGTTGTAGTTTTAAGCAACTTTGTTGGTAATAACTGTTTGTGTTAATTAATACTTGAGTTGGTTAAGAAGTTTGAGTGAACAAAGAAAGTGATACAGAATAGGATTACAGTTGTTTCTTGCTACATCTTTGACAGGATTATATTTGCTTTGACGTGGGTAGGCCCATAAAGGCCATAACCCACTATGAACAACCCAAGCCTACCACTTAGGGCCCAATACGTAATCCAACTGATGAGGCCCAGCACCATCTGGAAATCAACATGGCATGAAGGACCAATGATATCCAGACACGTGGCAGGTAAAGGGCAAGCCACATCAGCAGACAAAGATCTGCAAAGTTATTGCCACTACACATCGCCATTAATGCAGCCCCTCACTGCATTTATTACGACAACACCTCTCTGTCGGAACGGCACCCCCTCACCCTGAACAAGGTGAGCTACAGCATAGACTTTCGGCCAAGGTGGCAGGTCAGAAGGGACGGCGAAATGATTACCAAAGGATATAAGCAGACGTTAAAGACAAGAAAAATGTTAAGCTTTCTATCTCCAATCTCTCTCCAACACTCTACTTCTCTTTCTAACTTACTCGTCGGAGAGTTCACTGGGGGACTCCCTGTTCCCCGTTGAACTTGTTTGCAGGTTCATTGGAGGGTTTGATCATTCGGATATTGGAACGAGAAGTGTGGATCAATCCGACCCGTTCTGCCAGGTACCCGTTGTATATTAATAGCTTCATGCAGTTGGCGCCGTCTGTGGAAACGCTTTGCTCCGTGCGCCAGTTGTGCTCATTGTCGCCGGTGACCCTGTCCCAACAACCTTTTCCTACTACCAATCAAAGTGTATGGTCACGACTAGATCCATGGCTTCTCACCATAATGCTGCCGACTATCAAACCGACCCACCCAATCCAAACAATCCACCACAGTATTTCATCAAGCTTACCAACAGCATTAACTGCATGGTCGAGCAAAACCAAACCCTGATAAATACTCCACTCCAAAGAAACCTTCCTATGCCTCCGCCACCACCTCCAGATATTCCCCCTAACCATGAACGAGCCCCAAGCCATACTATCCCGCAGCCCTATCCACCCAACTTGGAAGGCTTGCAACCTCCACCCCCACATATAAATCCACCACCTCCACCCATGCATCCGTCGATCCCGGCACCAACCCCTGAAAGGGAAGCTAGTAGTGTCCAGCCCCCGCTGCCCTCTGGTGGTGACAACATCCCTCTCTGGGACACAGAACTCCGAGCCATGAAGCTCCAACTCTAAGGGGTCATGCAGAACATCCAGCATAAACCCTCTACCACGGCCAACTCACCATTTGTTGCCTCCATCCAGGACAAACCCCTGCCCCCCAAGTTCAAAATGCCCACCATTGACTCTTTTGATGGTACGACAGACCCAGTTGACCATCTGGAGACCTACCGAACCCTCATGATCCTCCATGCCTTCCCTGACAAGATCATGTGTCGAGCTTTCCCCATGACACTGAAGGGATCAGCTCAACTGTGGTTCAGCCAGTTACCAGCAGACTCCGTCTCCACTTTCCAGCATCTCAATGACTCTTTCCTCAGTCACTTTATTGGAGCCCAGCGCCAACGCCGTCCGGCAACCCAACTCCTCAACATCCGCCAGACCGAGGGGGAGTCCCTACGCAGTTTCGTTACCCGCTTCAACACCGAAGCCCTGCAGGTGGCGGAAAACGACGATAAGGTCATCCTCACAGCTTTCATGGCCGGACTACGATCGTCTGACTTCCTCTTCTCCCTCTCCAAAAACCCCCCCGCCAAGACCCTACAGCAAAACACCCGACCACCCGAGAAAAACGAAAAAACTCAGAAGCCAGACACATCTAGTATAATACCCAAACACCACATTATACCGACCAACCCCCCGAGCCGACCGGCCGATACTTGTCCGACCGCCCGGCCGATTCGAGCGGTACACACCCCTTAACTCCCCTATGGAACAAGTCCTCAACCAGATCCAGCGGGATTACCTCCTTAAATGGCCCCAACCATCAAGAACCCTTCCAACCGGAAGGACCAATCCAAATACTGTCGTTTTCACCAGGACCACGGCCATAATACCGATGAGTGTATTAACCTCAAGGATCAGGTCGAGACCTTAATACGTCAAGGACGTCTTAGCCGATTCACGGACACCCACCCCTAGCAAAGACAAAGGACAGAGCCCACTAGAAACACCCACCGGCGCACTCCTCCCCGGTAACCAGCCCAACCAAATCAAGGCCACGATCGCCTTCCACAGCAACCTCGGGCACAAGCTAATCCCGCCCCACCTGTTGGAGAAATCAGAGTTATTTCCGGCGGGCTTGCTTGTGGAGGACCATCCCGCTCGGCTCAGCGGGCGAAACTCAGGAAGATAAGGCAAGGCTCAGACAAAGAGGTTGCCACATTGGACCAACCTTCCAAACAGCCCAGGCAATGGACCGAACCTATTACCTTCACGGACGCCGACTACACAGGCATTCGTTATCCCCATGACAACCCTCTAGTCATTTCGGCTCTCCTCTCCAACTACAAGGTCAGACGGGTTCTCATAGACAACGGCAGCTCTTCAGACATCATTTTCCTCAATTGCTTCCTCCGCCAGCTCAAGATCGGGGAAGAAGTCTGTCCCCTCTCCAAACCCCTTGGTCGGTTTCACTGGTGACCGGGTGACCTCCATTGGCTCCATTGACCTCCCCATCACAATTAGCGAGCACCCTGCCAGACCACCAAGCTGCTCACCTTCCTTGTTGTCGACTGCCCCTCTGCCTACAACATCATCCTTGTCATACCGCCCTAAATGCTTTCCAAGCTATTACATCAACTTATCACCTAGCCATCAAGTTCCCCACCGAACTGGGGGTCGAGACAATGAGGGGGGAGCAGACCGTGGCCAGGGAATGTTATGTTGCCTCGCTCAAAGAAGTCAAGTTGAAAGAGGCTATGATCATCGAATGACTCGATGTCAGAGACGAAGACAAGCTAGTTAGGGGGGAACCAGTTGAAGAACTTATCAAAGTCCCCATCGATCCCACCAACCCAGCAAAAATTGCCAAAATCGGCAGCCAACTATCCCCTCAAGCAAAAGCCGACCTTACCGCCCTCCTGATCGAGCACAACGATGTATTTGCCTGGACCCACTCAGACATGCCGGGTATTGACCCCTCATTCATAACCCATCGCCTCAGTATTGAACCCCATTTCCGACCTTACCGCCAAAAGCAGCGTATTTTTCATCCGAAGTGCAACACTCTCATTGCCGCGGAAGTCGACAAGCTCCTTGAGGCACAATTCATCAAGAACGTGGACTACCCTAGATGGTTATCAAACGTCGTCCTGGTCCGTAAGAACAATGGTAAATGACGACTCTATGTCGACTACTCCGACCTCAACCAAGCTTGCCCCAAAGACAGCTATCCTCTCCCCCGCATAGATCTGCTGGTTGACGCCACGGCCGGTCATCAAATGCTCAACTTCATGGATATCTTCTCTGGGTACAACCAAATTCTGATACACCCATCTGATCGTGAACACCTCCTTCATTACCGACCGAGGCACCTACTATTACCGTGTGATGCCGTTTGGACTGAAAAATGCTGGGGCCACCTACCAACGGTTGGTTATGGAAGTATATGTCGACGACATGCTAGTCAAGAGCAAACTCTCCGCCGATCATCTGACCGACCTACGAGAGACCTTCGCCACCCTACGTAAGTACCAAATGAAGCTCAACCCGGAGAAGTGCACCTTCGGCGTAGGATTTGGGAAGTTTTTGGGTTTCATGGTCAGTCAGCGGGGCATTGAAGCAAACCCTGAAAAGATCAAGGCCTTGATTAAGATGCAGTCATCCAGAACAGTCAAAGAGGTTCAGAGACTCACTGGCCGATTTGTCGCCCTCAACCGCTTCATTTCCCGTGCGACAGACAAGTGCCTCCCCTTCTTCAAAGTTCTTCGGCAAACTTTCGAATAGACAACCGAATCCGAGAGGCTTTTCAGCAGTTGAAACAGTGCATGGCCAACCCCCCCTCCTTTCACAGGCAAGCCCCTCTTTCTATATTTAGCCGTGTCACACACCGCAGTCAATGCAGCTCTTATCAGGGAAGACGCCTTTGTCCAACGACCGGTCTACTACATCAGTCGGGCTCTCAGGGGAGCGGAGCAAAATTACCCACTGTTAGAAAAATTGTCTTTGGCCTTGGTCACTGCCTCCAGACGACTCCGTCTTTACTTCCAAGCCCATTCCATAGTGGTCCTCACCAACCAACCTTTGAAGAAGGTCATGCAGCAACCAGAACTTTCCAGCAGACTCATGCAGTGGTCAATGGAACTTAGCCAGTTTGACATCTCCTACCGACCTCGAACAGCAATAAAGGGGCAGGTTGTCGCTGATTTCATCCTGGAATTCACTAATCCTACCCCAACCACGGCCCCTCCACCCCCACCAACCGTTACCGAGCCAGAAGACCCCCATTCTTGGACTCTCAACGTCGACGAATCATCCCGCAGGGAAGGCAGCGGGGCCGGTCTCATCCTTACCGCCCCTGAGGGTGGCTATTTCAAATGTGCTCTCTGTTTCTTGTTCGAGGCCAGTAACAATGAGGCCGAATACGAGGCATTGATAGCAGGTCTCCGCTTAGCCAGGGACATTGGTGTCAGCCACATCCGGGTGTTCAGCGACTCCGAGCTCATTGTCGGACAAATTATGGGGGAATTCGATGCCAAGGAGGACAAAATGCGGGCTTACAGGGATATAGCCTTTCCCCTTGTTCGCCTCTTCAATACCTTCCACATCAAACACATCCCTCGGGCGGAAAACTCTCAGGCCGATGAGATGGCTCAGTTAGCCTCTGCAGATCAGTCAGATCTCAACCACGGTGTTTGCCTCGAATACTTGACCCACCCTGCCACCTCCCCCGACCAACAAGCGGCCCACTTCCTCCAACATGAACCAATCTCCTGGGCGTCCGACATCTTTCTATTTTTGACAACGGGAGAACTACCAGAGGACAAACAGCAGGCCGCTAAAGTCAGGGCCCGGTCGTCCAATTACATTCTTGTCAACGGTCTTTTGTACAAGAGGGGCTTTTCACGCCCATACCTCAGATGCCTCAATCCAACTCAAGCAACCTATGTGATGGAGGAAATCCATGAGGGTATTTGTGGTGATCATTCGGGCGGCAGGTCCCTAGCCGACAAAATACTTCGCACTGGTTATTTCTAGCCCACTCTCAATCAAGATGCAACTGACTTCGTGCTCAAATATGATAAGTGTCAGCGTTTTGCCAACATCCCCCATGCTCCTCCTACAGAGTTGATCACACTTTGCAATCCTTATCCGTTCGCCAAATGGGAGATCAACTTAGTTGGTCCACTTCCCACCGGCCGAGGCCAGACCAAGTTCACGATAGTCGCCATTGATTACTTCACCAAGTGAGTAGAGGCAGAACCCCTTGCTACCATTAGAGCGGAACAAAACAAATTCATCTGGCAATCGCTCGTATGCAGATTTGGCATCCCTCAAGCCATCATCTCTGACAATGGCAAACAATTCAACAACGCCAAGTATAGGAAGTTCTGTGTAGACCTCCAAATCCAACCATGTTTCTCCTTCCCAGGTCATCCCCAAGCCAATGGCCAAGTCGAGGTTACCAACCGTTCCCTTCTGAAGATCATCAAGACTAAGCTGGAAGCTGCTAAAGGACTTTGGGCTGAGGAATTTCCAAATGTACTCTGGGCTTACCGTACCACCGCTCGGACTCCCACTAGGGAGACCCCCTTTCGCCGCTAAGGCGGTCATCCTAGTGGAAGTCAGTCTGCCTACCCCAAAGGTTTTACATTCGAATCCCGAACTAACCGAAGAACTCCGTCGGGCAGACCTTGACCTAACCGAAGAGCTCAAAGAAACCACTGCTGTCAGACTGGCCTCATACCAACAGAAAATGAGAACACACTACAACCGCAAAGTCCGATCAAGGGAGTTCGCTGTGGGGGACCTTGTCTTGCGTGAAGTAACCCTTGCCACCAAAAATCCGACTGAAGGCAAACTGGCAGCCAAGTGGGAGGGACCTTACATTGTGAAAGCCCGACCACGACCAGGCACTTACCGACTTCAGGACATGGACGGTCGAGATCTCCCCCACCCGTGGAACGCTGAGCACTTGAAGCGTTACTTTCAATAAATTCCTACTTTTGTATTGCTTCGTTATTATATTTTCTTTTCGGTAAATTTACACACTTGAACATTCTTGTTCTCCCCTCACATCATGTAAATCTTTGATCAACTGGGCTACACTCTCCATGACAACAATTTTATATCTCAGTTATTTATATGGTGTCTCCATAACATTTTGATTGCAGCACTCATAAAAAGCCTCAGCCAGACTGAGCACCAACAGCCTCAGCCAGACTGAGTACCAAAAGCCTCAGCCAGACTGAGCACCAAAAGCCTCAGCCAGACTGAGCACCAAATGCCTCAGCCAGACTGAGCACCAAATGCCTCCGCCAGACTGAGCACAAAAAGCCTCGTCCAGACCGAGCGACAAAAAGCTTACAGCCTTAGCCTGACCAACCAGGCAAAGCTCGTCCAGACTGAGCATTAAATGCCTCGGTCAGAGCGAGACTGAGTTACTTCAAGCTACTAAATTATTTGCAAAGCCAGTGAATCATAGCTTAACCCTAACTGAGCACACATGCAGAGCTCGGTCAAAGCCATTCAAGCAAACTTACTTAGTCAATCATAGCTTGTGGCATTAGTAGACTCACTTGGCCAAAATTCCAGGTCCATGTTTTTACACCTTACTTGGTCAAATTCCAAACTAATCTTTTATTTACCAACACTCTTGCAACTTGATCTACAACTCCATTTTTGGGCATACTTTGAAACTTCACATGTTTGACATTCTTACCAACACTCTTTTATTTTCTTATTTATCAACATTTGCAAGTCAGCCTCTTTCTTTACAAGTCAAGCCTAACTTTACTAAACCACTCTCATTCACTTCAGCAGTGTGGCACACACCTGGAATTTTATTCCATTTTAAACTTCACTCTGCACTAAGTTTTTAATACAAGTTCAACTTCAATTTATATTGAGATTCTCACTACGATTTGTACATAAACCATCATTCTTATTCATTTCAGACGCACAAGCAAGAACAATCGAATGAAAACACAACTGAAATTTTATTTATTCATTCACAAACTTGTACATAAGCTCATTATAGCGTTTCAAAAAAATAAAATAAAATAAAAATAAAAACAAACAAAAACAACTCTAAGTACAAACTTTGTTCACTTCAATTACTCCTCTTCACTAGAAACGAGGTCTTCTTCTTCAATACCTTCATCCAGGGGGGTCTGGGCCACATCGTCTTCGTCAATTTTTACACTACTGAGGTCTAAGTCTGGGAACAGCTCTTCAGCTTTACGCTTGAACATCTTCCAGCCACTATCCCAGAACTCAGCCATTTCGTGCTTATAGAAGTCTGACTGCTGGAAGCTCTCAATAACTTCTGCTTCAGTCTTGCCCCCAACGGTCGTTCCAGACGGGCCCGCCCCTCCAGACACCTCCCTTGCCACGCTGCTGGCGACCGCAGCGTCCATCGCCATCTGAAATTCAACAGACCCCTTGAATTGTTCTATTGCTGCAACATACAGATCGGGGTATGCTGCCCTTTCAGAGGCTGCCTTGGTCCTCTCCTCCTCCAACTCCTTCTACAGGCTCGCCTTTTCAGAGGCCGTCTTGGCCCTCTTTTTCTCTCACTCCTTCTGTAGGCTCGCCTTTTCAAAGGCCGTCTTGGCCCTCTCTTCCTCCAACTCCTTCTGCAGGCTCGCCCTCACCTCCATTGCCTTAGCACGCTCGTCTTCCAGCTCCTTCTGCAGCCCAGCAATCATCAGGTCTGTGTCTTCTTTTTCCTTAATCTGCTGGGCGCGCAGATCTTCATTGCTGCTCATAGCTTCTTCAAATCGTTCAACGGCGACCGCGCAAGCCTTTTGAGCATCGCCCAGCTTCTTCTGCTGGCCAGCAAGCTGGAACTCAAGCGACACTACCCTGCGGCGTTCGTTCTCAAGCTCCAACTTCGCCGCGAGCAGCTCAGCTTGGGCTCGGTCGGCAATGTTACAGTGAACAATGGCCAACACTTGTATCTTTTTAGCTTTTTCAGCTTCCTGCCAACCCCTGGAGCACGCGCTTCGCGCAGCCTTCTTCCACCCTGCGCTCTCCCTTTTGAAGTTTGCAAGTTGAGCCTTGGCCTCATCCGACTTGACCTTTGCAGCCACCGCCTTTCTCAGCAGAGCCCCAGCTAAGGTGGTTACCTCCATTTGGGCAGAGCATAACCCCCTTAGCAACTCAGTCTCATTGAACCTGGCCACCAAACGGACAACTGCATCATCCACTATCCCCACAAGGCGATCTGTAGCTGCCCTGGCTGGGCCTTCTTCTCCCTCCAGTCGCCCAAACACTGCGCGGGCGTGGTGGATAGCAGTCGTCAGCCTGACCCCGCCTCTTTGGGGCGCAGGACCCCCCTGGGGCTGTTCCCCTCCCCTTGGCTCAGGGCCAGTTGCCCCCCCTCTACTTGAACTTCTTAGGCGATCTCCACCACTACTAGGACGACCTCCACGACCTCTGAGGCGACCTCCACTACTGAGATCTCCCCCACCCCCTCCTCCCCTGCCTCCTTGGCCGTGGGGGTCTCCTCTGCCATCATCTCCTTTCTCCTCTTTAGGGCAGGCTCTTCTTCACTCCTCCTCACTCTCCTCTTCTTCTTTACCACACCCTCCCCCTCCATCTCCTTGTAGGCCCTCTCCTTCAAAGGATCAACTGGGGGCGGTCGTGGCTCAAATCCACCTAAGTCTTTTCCCCCCAAGGGTTTGGGGCGAGGTTGGATCCTCTCCCTCGCGATCGATTTTGTGGGTCGGTCTGCCTGGGACTCTTTGAACTTACTGGCTTTGGCGAGGATGGCCACATCCTCAGCCTCTTGCGCTTTCCTCCTCGCCTCTAATTCAACCCGTCCCAGATCTCCAACGCTTGGCAGAGGGCCCAATCCCGCAGTAAACAAGGCTGAAGGTTGAACGAGGTCGTCCTACCTGACTCCCTCCTTCTCCCTCTATGCCTTTACCTTTTTTATCCTCTCCTCTACTGCCGCCCCCCAATTTTGGCTCCACAGATTTGGTGGGCACTCTCCACACCATACGCACCCCAACCCCTCCATTCACGGACACATAAAACCACCGCGGCCTCCAACCCTTAATGGATGACGGCAGCCCCGTCACCAGACCCCTCCCTGCCGCCGCCTGCAATGTCACCCAAGTCTCTTGCTGTCTTGAGGCCTTATAACACGCGAAAAATTCATCCACCGTCATAGCCGCCCCTTCAGTCGCCTTCGGCCATGCGCTTGCACAGGCTAACACAATTTTCCACGCGTTGGGCATTAGTTGCCCCGGCGCTACCTCCAACCGGTTTAGGACATCAACCACCACTTGCAGAAGCGGCAGCCTCAATCCTCCCTTCAATGCTTCCTCATACAGGGCAAACTCCCCCGGCCGGGCGTCGAATGGCCTCTCCGTTGACGACGGCAACAGTAACTCTATTTCAGCAGGAACCTGGTACTTTTCGCGCATAACCTCCAAGTCCGCCACAATAACCGTTGATTTGTCAGCCTTCGTATGCCAATGATCTGGTTCCGCCTGGCTGATTGGCTTCGGAGCCGCTATCATGGTGGAAGAATGGGATTGTACCACCGACTCCCCTACCCTCTCCACTTGTCTCTCTGTCCGGTACTGCTCTGCTAGCCCCACTGCGTCGTCATCCCCAAACGGATCTACCCTGGCGGCTCCAACTTCTTCTTGAGACATCTCTGTGGTGTGCCTACGAATAACTTCGGAAGCGGGTGTAAGAAAATTCAAGAAATGTTGCAGAGGTGTATCGTCAGCAACAAAGGAGTTAACACTTGGAATGTTTTGATTTTTTGCAAAGAAGTAGGTAAATCGAATAATACCAAAGGCCCAAGGCTTGCCTGTATTCGAAGGGTCACAATTAATTTTCGCCAGTTTGAAAACTTTTCAAAAACTCCGCCAAAACTGTCTTTTCAACCCCACAATGACCTATCGTTTCACTTCTGGCTCAACGCCTAACCTTCTCACCACGAGATGCTGCCAACGTGTACGACCACGATTCCCTGCCCCTTCCCCTTACCCTGTCTTTTCCACTTCAAATCACCACGTCACGCCGCCTCTCGAGCCCCGCACCTTCCCACCTTACCCTTCGGGGTCGGCCACCCTTCGCGGTCGGCCCTCCTCATGGTCGGTCCCTCCGCTCGGCCACCCTTCGCGGTCTGCCCGCCTCATGGCCGGTCCCTCCATTCAGCTCCCTTTCGCGGTCGGCTCTCCTCACGGTCGGTCCTTCCTTTCACTCGACCTTCGACCCCCATCTTCCTCATTATTCCCTTCGTTGGACTAAAGCTGCACTCGGAAATGGGGGACTACTGACGTGGGTTAGCCCATAAAGGCCATAACCCACTATGAACAACCCAAGCCTACCACTTAGGGCCCAATACGTAATCCAACTGATGAGGCCCAGCACCATCTGGAAATCAACATGGCATGAAGGACCAATGATATCCAGACACGTGGCAGGTAAAGGGCAAGCCACATCAGCAAACAAAGATCTGCAAAGTTATTGCCACTACACATCGCCATTAATGCAGCCCTCACTACATTTATTACGACAACACCTCTCCGGAACGGCACTCCCTCACCCTGAACAAGGTGAGCTACAGTATAGACTTTCGGCCAAGATGGCAGGTTGGAAGGGACGGCGAAATGATTACCAAAGGATATAAGCAGACGTTGAAGACAAGAAGAAGGTTAAGCTTTCTATCTCCAATCTCTCTCTAATACTCTACTTCTCTTTCTAACTTACTCGTTGGAGAGTTCACTGGGGGACTCCCTGTTCCCCGTTGAACTTGTTTGCAGGTTCATTGGAGGGTTTGATCATTCGGATATTGGAACGAGAAGCGTGGATCAATCCAACCCGTTCTGCCAGGTACCCGTTGTATATTAATAGCTTCATCATGCTTAGTTCTATATTTGTGACAAATGGTGGTCGCCTCGTCCGAATTTTGCTACTGTGGATTCTGAGTGCTTATTAAAATGCTATCTTTTTGAGACATTATTAAAAGTCTTCTATGTGCAGTATTATTTGGTAGGAAATGCTTCTTGTATGCTAAAGCTTCTATAATACGGACAAAAGTCAAATCTACCAAAACAGTGAAATTATCTTCAAATGCTATATGGAATTAATGGGTGTAATTTTTGTTTTGTAGATGATTTTTGGCACGGACATGTGGATCTTCCATTTTTGTGCATGGGGGATAATTTACACTTTTGAATAATCCCACTTTTTTGTCGCTTTTTGTGTGAATTTGGATGAATCGTACATATAACTTTTGGCGGGGTACAAAATACTTTTGACATCGAATAAATATTTATTGTCGTGGTATATAGATTACCTTTTGTTGTGGTACAGATTACCATGGTAATTTCTACCATGCCAAATGGCCATTTCGCATAGTAGTAAATATATTTTTGTATACGGAGGACATTGTTTTTGTATGTTTATTTGTTCTGTATGAAATTATTATTTCCAGTTATAAAATTTGACATTAAAAATTATTCTTTTTTGTTGGATGGTTGTAAGTGAAATACATATTGTGGAATGGGTGATAATATATACGTATTGTTTTGTTTTCATACTTGTTACAGGTTGCGTGAGATACATACAGGTTGTGGGCAAATTAATTAAAATATAAAAAAATATATAAAATGATGTTTTTGATGACTAAACAATTGGTAGCCAAAAATGGAGCTAAATATTTTTAGCCACTAAATAGTTAGTAGCTAAAAAAGAATTAAATGAAAACAAATATTTTGGCAATTAAATATTTTGTAGCCATTTAAAAAAGACTTTAGGCGACTAATGATTTAGTAGCTCAAAAAAAAAAAAAGGAAAAACATTTTTGGTGACTAAATATTTAGTTGTCAAAACATAAAAATTATATGATAAGCGACTAAAACTTTAGTAACTAAACAAAAAACTTTAGGTGACTAAACTATTTAGTACTTAAATAACAAATTGGACTTTAGGCAACTAAACATTTAGTAGCTAAGCAAACCTAGATGAACAAATAAAATACGTGGCTAAAACTTTGGTCGCCCTAGATAATTTAAATTAAATTGTAAGCTTTTGGCAACTAAAAGATTAGTCGCCAATTTAGTCTTTCAGCGACTAAAAAATATTTAGTCGCCAATACCTTCCCCAACAATCTTCCCGCAACACCAAAATATTTAGTCCGGAAAATGTTTCGGCGACTAAAATCGGACTTTTGGCGACTAAAAATTTAGTCGCCAAAGGTGCAATTTGTTGTAGTGCCTGTTTGGAGTATTTTTTTATTATTATTTTATGCCCTAATTACTTTACAGTACGTTATTTTAATTGTTTGATGAATAAAAAAGGAGCTTTGTTTTGAAACTAACTACGCGTGATTTATATAGGAAAAGCTCCTCTTTTATTCAGTGAAACATTCTTGAAGTCATACATTTATCATTATAATTAATTTACAAAATAACTAGTTTGCCTGTCAAAACAAATTCTATTAAATTTTTTGCCAAAACAAGTCCAGGACTTTTAATAATAAAGTTCAAGTCTCAATTTGCCAAAAATGAGTTTTTATCATGGATTTTTATCTCCCAAGACAGAAATAGTTTATTTTGAGAAGCCTCTCAATAGTTATTATAAAAAGTCGAAAGTTTGTCAAAATATTCTTTTTATTTCATTTATTCAAAAAAACGTCGATAGATACCTTAGTTGCCTTGGAGCATAAGTCTGATACAGTGATTGAACCGAAAAGGCTCCCTGATTAGCCCTCGCAGCCTGAGTTGACGGTGTAGGCTGATAGCTCTATGTCTATCGCAAACTGGATGCACCAAATGTGCCACCTGCCTGAGGACAAAACCTCCTCAAGTGTCTCGACTATCCACACTGATAACAGGTAGGTGGCTGCCCTTTTCTCCTGACTCCAGTTCTGAGAATGAGCCAAAGACGGTGCAAACTGCTGCCCTCCACCCCACTGCAGGCAAACTATAGACTTGTGGCCTACCTGACCACACTTGAAACAAGTGATCCCTTCGTGACACCTCTCCCTAACCCAGAACTCGGTACCGAAAAAGTGGATATAGACTGTGCTCCCTAGGACTGTTGTGAGGTGGAACCCCTCTGCCTCTTACTGTTCCGAGTCTCCCTTTGAACCTCCTCTTACTGTTCCGAGTCTCCCTTTGAACCTCCTGACTCCTCTGCCTGGAACCCCTCATCCACTCCTCCTCCGACTGAACCACAGTCTCAAGATGAACTGTCATCTCCACAAGGCGTCCGTAATCCCAAATCATGGACCCAACCACTTTGAAAAGAAGCCCGGTCCTTAAACTCTTCTCGAACTCAATGCAATGGCGTTCATCAGTCGCCATGAGTTCCGGTACAAACCTTGACAAACTGGTAATGACAGCCTCAAACTCGGCAACCGGTGTGTTAAGTTGCTTGAGCTTCAGAAACTGATCTCTCAACTTCTCCCTAGTAGTGGGAGGTAAGAACTTGTCTTGGAAGGTTTTGACAAAGGCTGACCAAGTCACCCTAATGCGCCTACACACGTACTTTCACTACTGACCCGCATCTCCCTTCAGTTGAAATGATTTCAAGCTCATTCTCCGCCCATCGTCCTCGATGCCAAGCATCTCGAACTTTTTCACCATCTGCTCCAACCATTCATCCGTCTTCGGTGGCTCCTTAGGATCCCATAAAAACTCATTCGAATTCAACCGGAAGAACTCCCTCTTTAGAAAAAAACGGCCCTGTCTCAACTACATAGGCCTAGACTTGATTCTCAGCTTTGAGAATATCCATGGATTTCTACAAAGCTCCGGCCATTTCACAGGCCAAAAAGCCTATGGCCTGCTGACCAACTAGTCCGGCCACATTAGCCTGACCAACTCCTTTCTCATGCGCCGGAATATCATCCGGAAATGGCACCTCCTTACATCTAGGCTTGCCACTCCTACCACCACCACGCCTACGACCTCATATCCTAATGAAGATAACACAAGAGATTAGCACATTTACAAATGTATCGAAGCTAACTCACTCGCGTCCTAATGCGATGGACAACAAGTAATTCACTCTACATAAGCATGTAGTCACGTAAACACATACGAATTTCCTTTCTAGATAATGATCGTCCCGCGACATTGCCAAAGTTCCAGTTAGAAATAGCAATGATCAAGTGCTCTTCTAACAGGACTTCTAGAAACTCGTAGACCCAATCAATATCTTAGAGTTTAAATTTCATACCTATCTAGTTACATAAGCATGTTATCACATAGAATACCAGGTTTACTTCTAACACAAACTAGCGAGATAACCCATTGTGCTAAAAACCACACCCCACGATCCCAAAGTATTTAAACCCGGTAGCTCTGATACCAAGTTGTAACGCCCCAAAACATATAACAATAAAACCATCTCACAACATTGTTTAAATAACAACATAGTTTGAATATAATATCCTTCTATTCATTTGATTCCATTGTACAAAAGGTTACATATACAGTTATACTATCATAAGCCTTAACCCTAAACCTATAGCATGTGCCACAAGTTAATGATATGAAATAAAAGTTAAACAAATATATAAATGCCCTAATGGCTACAACTTTCCAAGACAATACTCAGTTACAACAAAAGTGAATCTGAAACTTAATACAAATAAAGCCCTAGGCATGTACAAAATAATTACAACAAAAACCAAAACAAGAAGCTCTGGGCTTCAAATTCTTCCAAGCAACAGCCTTGGCGGAGGCATATCATCAGCACCTGAAAATGGTTTTCCACATAGGGTGAGCCAAAGATCAGTAAAGATACTCTAGTACAGTGTATGAATCTTAACAAAATTATAAGGTGAATGCACATCCAATGCTCATGCCAAAGCATTTTCTATCGCTTTCCAAAATCATGCAATGCCAGGTTATATCACAATTCATGAAATCTTTTCCTTTACAGTAGAAAACAGGGCAATAAATACAACACTAAGAATTTCTAGGTATATGTCTGCAAGTAGGCTATACAAGCACTACCAATTGCCATTTTTATCGGTATTAACCGGAAGGCTCAGCACCTATCCGCGTGGGTTTCTGGACTTTCACCAAGCACACACAGGTCAATTTAATACCACAACTACACTCCATACCTAGATTCACCAAGGTATTCACCCATTTTTCTCAAAACAATAAACATTTTTAATGTGTTAAATATGTTACAATGCTCAATGCAAATGGATGAGAAATTAGTTTCAATTCTCCTAATTCTCATGCAATTTCTACAACAATCATAGCTATACTCCACCGATAGCCCAAAACAGATATCTCTAAACAAATAGATAATTTCCAATAAAGATAAACTTTGCAAAATTTCAAGATGGGAGTGATAATGCATATCCAACTTCACCATCATCATCATTATCGTTCCAATTCCATAAAATCCAATACATTTCTATTTCCTCTTTACGAAAACAAATATTCACATTTTAAGAAAAAATTCCCTTTCTTTAAAAAATAATTCGAAGGATAAAAATCCACCATTTCATCACAACTCAACCATATTTACAAATCCACAATCATATTCAAGAATCCCTTTGAAAATCTATCTTTTGAATTTTAAACTAAAATCCTAGATTTTTTTCAAAATTCCAAATCACAACTCTGTTTAGAAAATCAAATAACTAAGTTAAAAACCATACAAAAGTATGGAGAAATCCCTGCCTCAAAGACAAGGACGAAGAAGAACAAGGGTTGAAACTTGATGAAGTTGAAAACAAACTTTGCTTCAATTAGAATAAAGCTGTGAGTGGGCTCTATCTTTTTCTCCAAAGGACAAGGGTTGAGAAACCACTAGATCAAGGTGTATTTGAGGTTTAAAAATGTTTTCTAAAGAGAGAGAAAGAAGATCCGAGATTTTGAAATGTTTAGAGAGAAAGAGAGATGAAAAAGTGATCCAAAAAGTGACTTTTACAATCTGATATATGCGCAGACCGCTCGAGCAACCAAAACACTGCTTAAGTGACCAGACACAAAAAGAGAGACCACTTAAGCGAACAAAGTACCGCTTGAGCAAAGAACACAACCCTCCTAGTACTTTTGTAGGCCTGTAAAAGTATTGAGAGTTCCAAAAGACGGCTCGAGCACAAGAAGGACAGCTCGAGCGCAAGAAACACCGCTCGAGTTTTGCAGACCTGCAAAAGTACTGAAGGTTCTCAAAGTTCGCTCGAGCAAACAAACCAAAATCTAGGCAGCGAAAGTTTTGAAAAACTAACTCCCAACCTATTTCAAACACAACCAAGATACTCCAATAACCAATATTAACGAGGTATAAGATGGGGAAGACATGAACAACCATCAAAACAAGAAATCCCGGATCCAAAACAATGAACAGGTCGAGTTTAAACTAGAATCGCTATAGACCACATCTATATCCGAGATGTTCGAATAAGGGACTAGAGTCCTAGATGATAATGGACTCTCTATTTGGATAGATGAGGACACTTGAAAGAGTTCATCCTAATTCAAATTGGAGGATTCCTTGATAAATGATATCAAAGAAAGGATTAGAGTCCTATGAAGTAAAACTTCTAAGGGACAAGGGCATTAATGATTATAAAAGGTAGGTACCCCCATGGATCTAAGGTACGCTTTATTGGAGAGTTATTTGTTTACTTTAGCTAATATTTTGTGAGATTGTTTGACTGACTTGATCGTCTGTGGTCTAAGGTACGCTTTATTGGAACACCCGTGATGTTCCTAGTCACGCTGGCCACCAGGTTTGTCGTCTGAGTCACGGCCACGGTGTGGCCTATACACTCGCGGTCTCTCTGTCTATAAAAGTCACCAAAAGTTGAAAATATCTATTTTTTGTGTTCATTCTCTCCTTTCTCTCTCCCTTCCGCCATTTTCAAACCATTTAAGCTTTCAAGCTTAGGTTTCATCTATATTTACCCATTTTCTACCCCTAGTTCCATATACCAAAATATTGAGCTTGGCAAGAGCTTTTATTTAATCTAAGCAGATCAGCTTTTCATCGTTGGTGGTTTTTCAGCTTGTCTCATCTTCTCTTCAAGAGGTAAGGTTACATTTTTTTGACCCGATATGAGTTCTGTAGTATATTTGTGGTAGTTTTGAGTACAAAAAACCTTGTTGTATTTATTGTTATGTTGGCTTTGGAAGTTATGAATCGTGGGTTAAGGGTTTGGGTTAAATTAGGGGTTTATTATCTATAATCTTGCTATTAAACATATTTTACGTATATAAAATTGCATGTGGGTAATTAAAAAGAGAGGAAAACCCAATTTGTGAAAAACCCTAAATGGTGATGTTTTGGGAGGCTACCGGGCTATTGAGAAAAACCTTTTTTTGTTTTGAAGATTGGGGATTTGGTTGAAAGTGCTTTTGAAGCTTTTGGAAATACCAAGTATTGATTACTCTTTTGAAACATTGGAGTGATTGGAATTCAATATATATATATGATGTAAAGGGTTAGATATTGACTATTTAAATGTTAGGATTATATATCCATGTTGTTATCTTCTGAATTCTTGCATGAGAAATAACTATTTTGGCTATCAGTGGAGGATAGTATTGTCATGTATTAGAAATTGCATCTAGCTGGACAATTGAACTGTTTATTAAATCATACATCTCATTATGCCTGTCATGGATTTGGAAACTTGAAATTTTATGTTTTGGAAAAGTTGTTTGATAACACTTATATCGTTTTGAGAAAAAATGGTGAATACCGTGTGTAATCTGGGTAGGGGGCGTATGGTGGTTAATTAAGTTGGCATGTATGTCCCTGGTGAAAGTCCAAAAACCCACACGGTGTCGATTCCTTTCGGGTAGTACCAGTAAAATGGCAATAGTAGTACTTGTATAGCCTACATTTACACAGGTCCTGACCCCGTTGGCGAAATTCCAGTAAATTAGAAGTGGTAGTGCTTTTATAGCATGCTTTTATGCATGTACCTAGAGATTCCTAGTGTTGTATTTACCGCCCTGTTTTCTATTTTAAAGGAAAGGATAATGAATTATGATTTTGGAATCTAGAAATATATAGCAATGTATTTGCTATCTGATTTTATGTTTCGAGAAAGTGATATTGGAAAGTGATTTTGAACTAACGAAATATGTTGACAAACGAAAAATGGTTTAATCGAACAACGGCATGTGTTTGAAAACACATTGAGCATATTACATATATGTATAGCATCATAATCATCTATGCTGGTGGAGTTGTATTTAGTTTCTGAAAGATTCTCTATTAGGCTTTATGCTCATCCTATGTGGCTAAAATATTTTTCAAGTGTAGTGGCATGCCAGTTAGGAAAACGAGGCATCGGATGTGTTTGTGAACCGAGTGAGATTACTCCATTATTTGTAGGCCTTGGGGCATTTGTTTTGTAGGTTGAGTGACATACTTGTAAGGGTTGTACCCTTGTAAATGTTGTAAGCCTATGGGCATTTCATTTATGTATGACATCACTCCATATTTAAATATAAAGAACATTCATTTCACTTAGATGTTGAATGCAGGGTGTATGTAACCGAATAATGCATGTGATGTTTGACGTTATTATATCCATTTACATGAGAGATATCATTTTCCCTTATCCTATTACTGTCTTTTATTGATTGATTGAGGGGTTATTCACATAGGCCAGATCTCGAAAATCTGGGGTGTGACATTAGAGCATTCCAAAGTAAGTGATTTGGTCTATACTTGTTTATCCCACATAGTAAAGATAGCAATAATAATTTGGTTCCATGATCATGTCATGTTAATAAATCTCATATCATAAATTAATAGAGGTCGATCTTTGATCAGGTGAGTAGAAGTACTTAATTCATGATCTTTCCCCCTCATACTTAAGTTCCCGAGCTGAAACACTTCGGTTACGATAGATCATGGCCTTTTGGCACGAGTCATGGGTTTCCTAATTTTTTTCAAAATATTAGGTGGGGACTCTGAGTCTAGTGATGTAGTCCATCTTTAGCATTTCTTGTAATTGGTGGATTTTCTATGGATTTGTAAGATTTAGACTCTCATCCTGTTTCACATTACACTCGTGAAACCAAACTTAAGGTTCTAAATTGTCGAGCGCGCTCAGACATCCCGAGATTTCCACACTTGTCTCATTTCAAAATATAATATTTACTTTATCCATGACACATTCTATAATGAAAGTTTATTTGTATAGTTTGATGAATATTTATTTTATCCATGACACATTCTATGATGAATTTGGAATTGATTTGGATTTTTTTATAAATTTTTAAAGTTTATGTTGTTTGTTAGTTTCACCTCACTACAAGAATTTACACTTTTGACGATCAAATTTGGCTACTAAAAAGTATTTTAGTTGCCAGAAGTATCACTTTTGGCGACTAAAAAATTTATTGGTCGGCGTTGATTTAGGATATAGCTACTAAAATTTTTTAGTCGAGAAATATTAATTATTGGCGACTAAATTTAGTTTTAGTCGGCAAAAATTGACTTTTCGTGATTAAAAATCGTATTAGTCGCCGTCAATCTATATTTTAGGCTACTAACTTTTTTTTTTTAGCTGCCATATGTTATTTTTTGCCGACAAAATAAATTTTGGTCGCCAAATAATAAGCATATTCTTATGGTTACTCTTTAGCGACCAAAAAAATTAGTCAGCATTTCTTAAGTTTTGGTGACTAAAAAAAACATTAGTTGTGCCATATGATCTTTTACTGACCAAAATTATTTTTAGTCGCCAAAAATACTTTCGGCGACTAAAAAGTTAGCCACCGTTAATTCATCTTCGGCTACAAAATAGAATAGTAGGCATATATATTTCATTTGCCGACAAAAAAATGATTTAGTCACTAAAAATGTTAAAAGTTTGGGGAGGGAAACAATTTATTACTTCCCGCACTTCCTCTGTTAGACAAAATGATATTTGAACTCTCTCACCCAGACTGTCTCACCACCAAACCTCACACGAAATCACTTCACTGCAGCCCACCATACGGAGAATGTCGGCACAACCACTACCACCACTGAAAATCACCATCGCCACAGCCGCAGATCACAGGTTCTCTCTCTCACGCACTCTCTCGCTCTCGGTCTGTCTATGTGACTCTCTCTCTCGCTCGAGCTCTCTCGCTCACAGTCTCTCTCTGTCTATCTGTCTATCTGTCTCTCTCTCTCTCTCTCTCTCTCTCTCTCTCTCTCTCTCTCTCTCCCCCATCCTCTATTTTCCCTTTTCTGATTGTTGATTTAGGGTTTAATTTCGTATTGATTTAGACTGTTTTGTTGTTTCCCCTTTTCTGAAACCCAGATCTGTTGATTTAGAGTTTTACTCTCAACGTCTTGGGCAAATGTCTAACTTTGGCTGTTAATTAGCTGCACATTTTATGGATTCCTCATAAGCTTGCATGTTGAAACAAGAAAAAAAAAAAAAAAAAAAAAAAAAAAAAGGAGAAATAGGACCTTAGGAGCCCTTTACGCTTTCCAAAATGAAAATCTTCAGTTTGTTAATTTTCTAAGAGTTGACATTGTGATTGAATAACTGGCATGAATAAAGCAAATGTCTATTTCATTTTTCATATTCATTTCCTAGATGACTGCACTATTACCAATACTTGTGTTGATTGATATACAAAATAGAGCATGTTAGTCTTCATAAAACAGTGCAGGTGCATCATCTGAAAACCAGGTGTCTTATAGCTTTGCATTCAGCTCAGCATATCGTTGTATTCAGATATACAAAATAAACCTTTTTGTTTTTTTATGCATGTGATATGTTCTTAGTTTTAAGTGATCCAAGTGTTTTAATGCTATGTTTTGTATTGCTTAACATATTGCCATGTTTTCACAAACAATTTATTTCTTAGATTGCCTGCTCATGAGTGTATTCTTTGATTCACTTTTTTGTTTGATTCTTTTGTATTGTTAATTGTGAAATACTCTTTTTTTGGAACCCTTTTATATTGTTAATCATTTCTTTTGTTGAATTTCAGCTTGGATTGAACCTCAGAGATAATTTCTTAATTTGGGTTATGCGATTGTTGGTGAAAACAAAGTTGTTGTACCCTACAATTTAAATGTTAAAAAAAAAATGAGGGACCCCAATTTGGTCATTCGTTTCAAAAAGTTTCCAATTCATTTCAATTTATTTCCTTAAAATGTGAATGACTGTCTTCTTTCCTCAAATAGTGAGCAAATGTGTTAAATCTTTTGTAGTTAGAATTTATTGTGAACAAAAGCCGAGATTTTTGTTTAAAGATTTGATGACGAGGGTTTAGAATTGTACAATTTGAATCACTATATCTGCTGACATGATGCTATTTAATTTTATGTGTAGGGATGTCAATGGACTTTCCTTTGCAAGGGAACTTGTCCCAGACCTTGGGAAGCTTTCTCACCTAAGATCTCTGTAAGCATTATTTGGTTTTTGTGGCTTTGCATTCATAGTTGGGTATTCTTTCATATCTGCTGGATTGCTTGATTCATTTGGTAACCTAAGATTTCAAAAACTATACATGCTGCTTTCAAGTTTGGCTGGCATTGGGGGATTACCTAAATTACTAGCGATGGTGCAAACACGATGTGTTTGCAATTTCAAGTTTAAATTTTTGGATAGAGGAAGAGAAAACAAATATATTTTAAACACTTGGTAGAGAGTCAAATTGTGATAGTCAAAACAAGTTTTATTTTGGGTAAACTACCAATAGGTCCTACTTTGGAGACTTATTACCCAATAGGTCCTACTTTGGAGACTTATTACCCATTAAGTCCTATTTGATATAATTTATTAAGTGATAAAGATAAATTTATCAGTCTTTTTTTTTATGAATAATTTTATAGTGATAAATTTATCAGTCTCTTTGTTTTATGAATAAATTTTTAGTGATAAATTCCTCACTCTCTTATTTTTATAGTGTTAAATTTATTAGTTAGGACCTGTAGGTAAATAAGTCTAGTTAACAGGACTAATTGATAAGTACCCCTTTTATTTTTGTTTTTTTTGAACCAATAGTCAAAACAAATTGAAATAGAAATTAAAAAGATAACTGTAAAATCTGAGAACCTTATGACAGAGTCGTAAGATTCCAAATTTCTCTTCCTCTATACCATCTTTCTTGTCCACAAAATGGAGATTATATATTAAAATTTCAAGAATTCCATATCAAAACTCTCTCAAATTTCTTGATCTTTCTTGTGTAGTATTATTTTTCCCAACAATTTTTACATATGCAAGTCATCTTCCGAAGCTTCTTAATTCACATACTATTTTCCAATGTCTTTGTTTCTATTGTAACCTTTTCATGTGGATCAATATTATTCATGTTGAGAGTATTGCGTCAACTTGTGTTCATTCCATTGCATTTTTCATCAAGTTGGTCTAATCTTCTCTGTGAAACAAATCTGAATTGGTGCTTGGTTGGTTGCCCCTATATGGTTTGCAGTTTTAGATTGGAATTTGTAAAACGCAGGGTCACTTCAGAAATTAATGTGTGGTGCATAATGATATTTGCATACGGAGCAGCAAAAAGTGATTACATACCTGGGCATATATGTGTATTTGGAATTAACTAGTTGGAGCATGTCATGGTTAGTTCATTTTTCATGGTTGTTGGGGGAGGGTATCTTTTTCTTAGGTTTCTTATGTTCATTTTCTTAGGAGACATATAGTTCTTACAAGTGTTTTTTTTTTTTTTTAACTTCACGTGTACGGGTTAAACTTGGTGCTCTTTAATGAATTTACCCATATATTTATATATAGAGAGAGAGGGAGAGAGTCTGGGAGTGTGACCATGAAATTTCCGTTGTGTTCTTTCAATCCATATGTTATAAACAATGTATCTTACTAATGGGTTCTCTGAAGTTCTGTTTTTGGTTGGTCTTGTGAGCTAGGTTTCATGAAGAATCAACTGGGTGGCAAACTATTTTGACCTTCTAGTTCAATCTTCCTAGCTGATGATGCGACCTAAATGTTGATTTTGTTGAAATTTGGGAGTTGGACTTGGTGAAGAATCAACTAATTTCAAACAGTTGTAGTTTATGGTTGAAACTCCATATTGGGTCTCCCTCAGGCTTAAATTTGATGACCTTTTCTGCTCTCTCTGGTGTTTCTTTCAACCTTTCAAGGCTCTTTTTGAGGTTATGTATGTGGATTCTTTGAATTATAAGTACTCTGCCTCTAAGCAGAAAATGGGAACCAATTTCAAGCTGAAGAAGGCAAAGGAATCTTTGCATGGATCTAATAGAGTCTGGAAGTGGAGTAGACATCTTCTGTTTCTGTGGCTTTTTGGTGTTTTCATTGGGTTTATTAGGTTCTTCTATGGTTTGAATGATGGGGCTTTGAGGACAAAGGAGGAGACTCTAGACTTGTGTCAACAACACAAAGCTAGGATTTTGCTAGAACATTTCAATGTCAGCAAGGATCAACTTCATGAATCAGATCAGGTGCTGTCTTTATATCTATCTTAGAGATTTGTTTCTCAAATGGCTCCACTCTTTCTGGTTGTCGTTTTAAGTAACTTTTGTTGGTAATTACTGTTTATGTTAATTAATACTTGAGTTGGTTAGGAAGTTTGAGTGAACAAAGAAAGTGATACAGAATAGGATTAAAGTTGTTTCTTGCTATATCTTTGACAGGATTATATTTGCTTAGTTCTATATTTTTGACAAATGGTGGTCGCCTCGTCTGAATTTTGCTACTGTGGATTCTGAGTGCTGATTAAAATGCTATCTTTTTGAGACATTATTAAAAAGCCTTCTATGTGCAGTATTATTTGGTAGGAAATGCTTCTTGTATGCTAAAGCTTCTATAAAACGGACAAAAGTCAAATCCACTAAAACAGTGAAATTATCTTCGAATGCTATATGGAACTGATGAGTGTAATTTTTATTTTGTAGATGACTTTTGGCATGGACATGTGGATCTTCCATTTTTGTGTATGAGGGATAATTTACACTTTTGAATAATCCTACTTTTTTGTCGCTTTTTGTGTGAATTTGGATGAATCGTACATATAACTTTTGGCGGGGTACAAAATATTTTTGACATCGAACAAATATTTATTGTCGTGGTATATAGATTACCTTTTGTTGTGCTACAGATTACCATAGTAATTTCTACCATGCCAAATGGCTATTTCGCATAGTAGTAAATATATTTTTGTGTACGGAGGACATTGTTTTTGTATGCTTATTTGTTTTGTATGAAATTATTATTTCCAGTTGGAATATATACTTGGTTTGTATAGAATTTGACATTAAAAGTTATTCTTTTTTGTTGGATGGTTGTAAGTGAAATACATATTGTGGAATGGGTGATAATACACACGGATTGTTTTGTTTCATACTTGTTACAAGTTGCGTGAGATACATACAGGTTGTGGACAAATTATTAAAATTAAAAAAATATAAAATGATGTTTTTGGCGACTAAACAATTGGTAACCAAAAATAGAGCTAAATATTTTTAGCCACTAAATAGTTAGTAGCTAAAAAAGAATTAAATGGAAACAAATATTTTGGCGCCATTTAAAAAAGACTTTGGGCGACTAGTAGCCAAGAAAAAAAAAGAAAAACATTTTTGGTGACTAAATATTTAGTCGCCAAAACATAAAAATTATATGATAGGCGACTAAAATTTTAGTAACTAAACAAAAAACTTTAGGTGACTAAACTATTTAATAGCTAAATAACAAAATGGACTTTAGGCAACTAAACATTTAGTAGCTAAAAAAACCTAGATGAGCAAAAAAATAAAATACGCGACTAAAACTTTGATCGCTCTAGATAATTCAAATATTGGCGACAAAAATTTTAGTAGCTGAAAATGTGATGTTAAATTAAATTGTAAGCTTTTGGTGACTAAAAGATTAGTCGCCAATTTAGTATTTCAGCGACTAAAAAATATTTAGTCGCAAATACCTTACCCAACAATCTTCCTGCAACAAAGCTTGTGATCAAAGTATTTAGTCGGAAAAATGTTTTGGCGACTAAAATCGGACTTTTGGCAATTAAAAATTTAGTCGCCAAAAGTACAATTTGTTGTAGTGCCTGTTTTAGTCGCCAAAAGTCCGATTTGTTGTAGTGCC
The DNA here is from genome assembly GCA_030407325.1 of Camellia japonica. Classification (NCBI taxonomy): domain Eukaryota; kingdom Viridiplantae; phylum Streptophyta; class Magnoliopsida; order Ericales; family Theaceae; genus Camellia; species Camellia japonica. The sequence continues at coordinate 156,216,089 of JAPPVO010000036.1, read as the reverse complement.
TGTTTGGAGTAATTTTTTTATTATTTTATGCCCTAATTACTTTACAGTACGTTATTTTAATTGTTTGATGAATAAAAAAGGAGCTTTGTTTTGAAACTAACTACGCGTGATTTATATAGGAAAAGTTCCTCTTTTATTCAGTGAAACATTCTTACATTTATCATTATCATTAATTTACAAAATAACTAGTTTGCCTGTCAAAACAAATTCTATTAAATTTTTTGCCAAAACAAGTCCAGGACTTTTAATAATAAAGTTCAAGTCTCAATTTGCCAAAAATGAGTTTTTATCATGGATTTTTATCTCCCAAGACAGAAATAGTTTATTTTGAGAAGCCTCTCAATAGTTATTATAAAAAGTTGAAAGTTTGTCAAAATATTCTTTTTATTTCATTTATTCGAAAAAACGTCGATAGATACCTTAGTTGCCCAATTTTAATTATAATTTTATGCATCAATCACTCTTACTATGGCTCAACCTTACTTGGACATACAAGCGTTTCAATACATGAAATGAAATGCAATGTATTAAATATAGAATTCAAAATTTAATATTACAAACCAATTACTAATTACTCTTGAATTATATAAAACAACCCTAACACTCAAATTAGGGGGTGGTCTGCATACAAAATAGATAACTAGTAATTAAGGATATGACCTGCCATCTAGACCTATAATGTAAAGGGTTGTTTGTTTCATAGGATTGAAGTGTGGGACTGGACTCTATGTCCAATAAATTTACTAATTCATCGTTTGGTTAGTTTAGTAAAGATTGGACTAATACATATCATTTATAACTAAATAGTCTAGGGATTATTTATTTAGGACTAAAGTCCATTATATTGCAGTCCGCGCTTGTTCAGTCCAATCAAACAAACACTCCCTAAGTGGTCTGTGAAACAACACACCATAATCTATTATACATGTATATAAAAGCATGAAGATATGGAGAAGGGCATATCCAAGCCAACCAAGCTTCAAATGCCTACAAAATTCAACAAGACCATGCTCAAATCTCACTCTCAAGCTCAAGGTTAGTTTCCAAGTTCTCAACATAAGAGTGAGGAAGAAGAAATTAAACAAAACCAAAGTATATTGGTATGCCATCACACATGCACATTATTAAACAAAGAGTAGTGATATATAAATAGAAAATTCATATCAAAGTTTCTATACATAATGATATGGTTCAATATAGACCTTTCACTTTGAAGCGAAAGACCCATTAAGATGGTTTTTATCAACAAATATGTCACTGTCACATCATTTTTATAGCAAATTCAATATAAACATTTTGGTGGTTTAGCATTTTCCTTCAAGAAAAAACAAGCACATGGGCATTTACAAACATTATGCAATTCTCAACATGTAGTCGAGCAAATAGTTAGACCTTCATTATCAAACAAAATTTGTGCACCGAAGAGTTTCATTGGAGCCAACCTCAAGGAAATAAAAACATGAAATTAGCAAGGATCCAAGAAGAGGTGTGATGTGAACCTGCATGTAGCGCATATATTTCCAACCTGAAGTCAATAACTCGGCCAAGGTGTCTAGTCCAACATTCTGCAGCTTTGGAGTTGGTAAATGGGTTGACATAGTTGTTGTCGCAGTGGATTCAAAATCCGCATATTCAGTTTTAATATGTACAAGCTGATTATTTGATTAGGTAGATTTTGGTTTTAACCATCCACAGCTGTTGAAGCTCTCACAGTCTCACTGTCATTGCTGGTGTTTCATTGGAATCTCAACACTTTCTTAAGGCTGCCCTTATCTCCTTCAACATATCTTTTATCTTCATACCTTTACTGCAAGTAACATCAAAATAGAATTGTCACTTGGGCTCCTTTTGATAGACAATCAAAACAAAGTGTTTACATTTTTGCTAAATTCACTAAAATCTCTTCATTAGGTAGAGGAAGAATTTGAGGAATGTATTGAGAGATAAATGAATTTGGTTAGCCTATGTGTGGTGGTAAACATCGATGTATAATAATGGATTACAAAATCATTGTATTAAAACAAATGGAATGTTGTGTTACAAAACCAAAAACCTAAGTATCCAGCACTCCAGCATATATTAGAAGTTACTACACATGCCTCATCCAATAGAACACATTTAAAAACTAATTTCTCTGATTTCCCATCACAACCACAAACCCAATTTGGAGCAATGTGATATAACCTTTTTAAGAAATCATTTCAACAAGAATTAGGCATCATACATCCCATTCAGCTCTTACTATGAATTAAGTTCAAAACAAAAGTTGCACAAATATATATCCAGGATTGATTTGCAATCTGAATTCAAATTTAGAACTCATGTTATTCACCTTTAACCATCCAAGGACTTAAGAACAAGGAAAATCTACGAGAAGCTCTCTTACTTAAATGCTAAATGGGCATGAAAACCATCTTACTGCCAATTATAAGAGTTGTTCAAATATGATTAACAAAGAAGAATCTGACCCACCTTTTCAAACTGGTAAAACCAAACAATGAACAAGGAGACCATAAAGTTGAGTAGGCTTGGTTTGACCATTTCTATTCTCGCATGTTTGAAATAAATCTTATATTTTGTGTTCATGAAAGAAATTTGTAGAATTTAACCACAGAAAGTAAGGTTCATCCATGAATGTGTTTATATATGTGATTACATGGATGCCTAAGTATTAAAATTGAGTGTTTTAGTTCAAGATATCAAATGATAATTTGGGATGATATATTTGTATGTAAACATGTTGGGTTGCTGAATTGAGTAAATAAAAATCCTAGTTATATGTTGAAATGAGTTTCCATGAATGTGCAGAATTTTTTTGTGTAGAGACCCATCTGTTACGAATTTTGAAAACTAGTTACATTATGTGATGCTCCGCTATGAGTCTAGTACCTTGAGTAAAATTTTCAGAAGGAAAGATGTATAAATGAGTTTTATAAAAATCACAAACCAAGCTGTATTCAGTTTGGCAGATGATGCTGAAAGTATGTTTTTATGTTGCGGTTTTTGATTTTTTAAAATTAGATACCAAACTCTGTATTTTATGAAATTTTTTACATTCCTATATGAGTCTAGTAACTTGTGTACAAATTTAGGTGCAAAAGTTGAGTAAATAGTTTCCAAGATCAGAAAAATATAAAATTGTTGGTAAGTTATTTGTTTATTGTTTATATGGTTAAAATATAATAACCCTGTATTTAAGTAAATAATTTCTGGTAATTCGTGGAAGTGTTGGGCAGGTTATATTTGCATAAGAAATCAAATGTCAAGTTGAAGCATGTAAAATATGTGGGTCTAGTTGCATGTGAGGGAAACAAATCTCAAGTTAGAGTTTGCAGGTGTTTTGTATGTGTATAATTTTGTGTACTGAGCTATTTGTAAATCCTGTGTAGGATTTGAGTAACTTACGGAGATTGCTAACAAAGGGGAGAATTTGATAAATATGTGAGGATTAAGCAATTAAGATGAGAAATCTTATACCTTGTGCAATCTTGAACTCCATTTATGAAATACAAGAACTGAACTTATAAAATGTGAACTCTTTCTAATATTGTGCCGTGACAAAGTTATGATTTGGAACATGCACTGAAACTTGGTTTATGGAATAAAACCCATGGTATCTCTTTGATCACATGATTATGTTTTGGAAATATTTTGAATGTCATCCACGGTTAATTATAGCTACTGGGGGACTGCATACATACTAGTAGCCTCCGTTTTGAGACAGCTCCTCCATATGCCACTTGTTGGCCTCCATATGCCTCTTTGTAACCTCTGATAGGAGTCCGAGTCAACACAGCTCCTTCTGGTTTCCGTTGTGATGGCCATTGTATATGAAAACATGTTTTCTATGGTTACAAGTTCACTTTCTACGAAAATCTCCACTATACATTTACTTGAAAATACAAATGCTATTTTTATAAACTATATGGGATATATTTATTATTTCTACCTTAGTATGATTTTACTCACTGAGTGTCGACTCACCTGGTTGTATTTAACCATTTCAAGTGATAAAGGATAGAGGGAGGAGGCCTTCGTACATATTTTTGTGCAGTAACTTTTAGAGCATGTTTATACCCGTCTAGCCTTGCTTGGTGAATTATGTAACGTCAGTGTACATAGTGATGTTGATTTTATGGCCACTGTCATGTATTTTGACGACCACGTTTTGTATATGTAGTTTTGTGATGGACTTTGCATATAGGCACTTGCTCCAACAATGGGAATGTACTAAATTCTTGGACCTTTCCTTATCATAACTGGTTTTGTTTTGAGGTAAGCTCAGTTATTGGCCAGTCACGTCTCCTAATCTCAGGTTGAGGGTGTAGAATGTCACAATAATGGCGTGCATAAATGGTAAGTACATAAAGAAAACTACCATTCAGGATTGTCAATCCAATCAATCAAACAAACAATAAGGGAAATTAAAACGAACAAAAATCATACTGCTTGTATTTTGTAAAGAGACTAAGTTTAAGAAGATGCATAGCATATATGATAGTGGGGAAGAAAAGGGTGGTGATAGTAGTCAACTTACAGAACACTGGCACCGACAACAGAAAGGGGGCGTGGATAGTCCTCAATTTCTTTGACATTCCTATCAGCATTAGAGATCCCTGAAGAAAAAACATTTGCATGATCATCCTCAGCAGATGGTGCTTCAACTGTATCTCCAGAGCTTGTCTCTGGCTGGGACAGTGTATCATCTCTTCCAATTCTTAATATTTCTTGAGTCAAGGATGGAAGCCTGTCCCTTGCCTATGATCATAGTTAATATAAATATTAGATCTAGAACAATCAGATAGGTTGAGCATATTATTAACTAAGATTTTGTTCAAAAAATATTATTAAGAAACGAAACATTTCTCTCACAAAAATGCATTAGCAAATAAGGGTCCTAATACCTGTAAAAATTAATTACAACCACATACCACATACCTCAGGAATATCAATCTTGTTTAGTACAACAATATATGGTCGTTCCAGGTACTCAGGATTATACATCCTCAATTCCTGCAACATCAAAATTCATAGACCTTTAGAGAAATGAAAGTTGAAAGGGTAGCAGAAAAAAGATTCTGCATGTGATTAGACAAAAAAGCAGAGTTTGTTGTTTGGATCAACCAACTAAACAAGTAATCTACAACATTTATTTATTTATTTCTCTTTAAAAAATAAATAAATAAATAAAATTGATTACATGAAAATGCTGGGATTTGCCATTCAGATCAATCAGGCAAAATGGGATATGACATGAATGCATCCAAATTTCATCACAAAACAAGTCTCGAAGTTCAAACACATGAGACAACGTCAAGGCTTATTAAAATAAAAAAAGGTAAGAAATAAACAAAATACTTAATTAATATGTTAAGAATGAATGCGTGACACCCTGATGAATCATGCTTAATTTGTCAATAATTGAAATCATAGCCGCAAAACAAATTTTAGCACTTAACCAAACAGAAAGAACTAAAACTGTACCCAGAGATTGATGATGTAACTTCTTCTCATGTTCTTCAAAAAAAGAAAGAAGATAATTCTATCAATGGGATACTGAAGCAAGAGAGTTTTAGGAAATAATTGGTTTTTATTGTGTGTGTGTGTGGGTGTGGGTATGGAGGGATCTTCTAGATCTCCATTTGAGATGTTGAATAGAGGGAATGAGTATAATGCAGTTGGCCATTGTTGACCTAGTCTTCACATGTTGAACAAAAGAAGGGGGGAAAGAAAAAATAAATTGGCCAGTAAAAAATAAATTTAAGTTCATGTAACAGCAGACAAATATCCATCCAGCAGTGACCCTTGTGTAATAATCTAATGAATTCTTTAGCAGAAATGACATCAACACCCCGACCTTATCTAGACCAACAATATTTTTTATTTTTTATTTTTCTGAAAAGAAAAAGTAAACTTGCAAGGTTTATGATTGGGTGAAGACATACTTCTCTTACAGTGCGGTAGTCATCCACAGGATTCTCAGCAGCTGCATCAACAACTTGAACCAACAAGCAAGTCCTCCTCAGATGCCGCAAAAAATTGCGACCAAGACCCTGCAGATGACAAAGAAAGGCATTAGCTACTTAGAGGTTAAAAATATGTCAATGTCATAGAGCAAGATGCAAATTCTGGATTACCTTCCCCAGATGAGCACCTTCAACAAGACCAGGCAGATCTGCCAATGTTGCTTCAGATGAATACTTCCCTGCCCCTAAACCAGGGTCACCGTCGAGGCGTCCAAGGTTTGGCATTAAGGTTGTGAAGGGATAATCAGCAATATCAGGTTTTGCAAGTGTTATGGCTGCCAATAGGGTTGATTTGCCAGCATTTGGGAGTCCCTCAAAAAAAAAATAAAAAAATAAAAATACACACATAAATCTCCAGTGATTTAAAGAGCAAAGGTCTAGAATGCTTAAAAAGTCAATATACGTAAATAATTTTTCACTCAATCAAATTGTGAACTTGTTCTTGAACGACATCCTAAATAAACAAAAGAAAGTAGGTAAAAGGGTAAATCTGGATAATTAATTTGACAATCTGACAATGAAGAAGAAAAAGGATCTCACACCATTCATTCGAAGGAAGAGGGAGGCTTGGCATGCAGGGTACTCTGCATACTGTGGGATATAGGTCTTTTCATTGAATGGAGAGACTTTTATGGAATTGAGGTTTTTGGAGCTTTCTATTTTATCGGACAAAGGGCAGATGTCTTCCTTCCTCGAGGCATTTTTCCTTTAGTAGATACTTTTGTTACGCCCTGGACAGAGCTGAATGGCAAAAAAGACCCCAGTTGATTGGGACACAAGGTAGTTTGGTTTGGTTAGATACTCTGTTACCTCAGTTCAGTCATGTAGCTTGACTTTTTCATGAAATATTTTTTCTCATCAAATAGAGAGAGAAAAATTAATCTCAGACTATCCAGATTCTCCCTGTTATTTTAAAAGACCCTTCACTATTTATATGATCTAAACACTTCATTCAAGGGGCTTCAGATGGTTGAGTAAGTTACAATAAATTCCAAGTCTGCCAAAGGGCTAAACTTCCAGACAGAAAGGTTGACTGATAGGTTCAGTTTAAGCATGCTGGAATAGTGAAATTCAGACAGATCATACGACCCAAAGCATAACCATTACTGATGAAGACCATTAAAACTTAAAAGAAGGTCACATGCAGTCACAATGGCAGGACTGTCAATCTATATACAATCATATTGATACCTCAGATTCACATAAAACATGCATATGTGCAATGGAAAATAAAAAATAAGGAATAATTATAACAAAACCAACTACCGATAATACACATTTACATGATACATATCTATATGTGGCAAAGAAAAATGAAAATATATATATATATACTTACGACAAGACCAACATCAGCAACAACTCTTAGTATTAACTCCAAACTAACCTCCTCCCCTGGCTGACCAAAAGATAAAACCTGCAATGCATTGGCAATGACATTTTCATGATAAGAAAGGTGAATATCATCATAAAGATACCTAGCCTTTAACTAGTTCTTGAAGGCCCAAACTTATGTTAAGCTTTATAATCAGAAAATTCTTCAATAGCAAGGGATTACATATGATTGTAGGTTTTGGCATGGTGTTTACGTTTACCCCATTCCTAAATACATTCTGCTGGATAGTCAAACAATGTTTTCCATTGAGGTGGTACAAGGTTCATCTTACCTGACATTCAATAGCTAGCATGTAGTGGTATACTGTTGCTTGAGTAATATTGCTAACATTATTAGTGACATAGCCAATTGTTCCTAGTCATCATCAGTCCTTCCATTAAAAATTGTATGTAAATTATACAGAAGTCATATTACTAATTCATGTGCATATAAATGTCATTCATAGAAATTAGATACTTTTAGTAACAAAAATTTACCTATGACAGCTTGAAAATTAAGTACATTCAAGAACCATTGCTTGGTGGTACAATGGTAAAAGAGCATATGCCACCAAGTTCTGAACATGGCTTTGAGTTGGAGAGGAGCTACATTCTATAAATAATGCAAAAGGTTGGTCTGTATCCAGTGAACCTATCCCTGTAACTGATATTGGTGGACCAACACTGGGTAATAGCCATTTCTAAATCTAGCTTCATTTCATGAATTTCCCTACCTAGACTTCATTTTTTCAAAAGCATACATACTTCATGATTCAATTTATTAAAAAATAATATATTTCTAGCTGTCACACTCTTCTTTGTTTGGCAGCTCCAAGTCAATATGTTGCAAGAACAATTTTGAAATTACAGTAAAGATATCTGAGAATTATTATGTTTTATTGGATGGCTGAACCTTGTAATTTCAAATACATCATATTGCAATCAAAACCATGACTGGACATAACTTGCAGAGACAATCTAGAGGCCTTGGGAGCTTATACTCTAGCAGATTGATTTGCCTATCAATAGAAAATAACTAGTACAAAATTAGCTTAATTAACTTACTAAAATCAAGCCAGTAGCAGATCAATGATTTTTTGGCTCCCAAGCCAATTAAATCCAAATTTGATTCATGAAAATAAAATGAATGCTCATGTCTCGCAATATTATGAGAATTGTTGATATTTACCTTGTCAGTTTCATCTCTCAGCACATTTGTTGTTAAGGCCATTACTCTTTTTCTTCTGTGCTCTGGCATTTCTACCAAGCTAATCTGCCACGTGTAAAAGAGGAACCCAATTACAGATCTGCATTGAGTATACAAGCCCAAACACATAAAATCATACTGATACCAACAAAGTGTATTTTACATCAGAACATCTCTAATGCAAGCAAAATAAATTCCAAAAAAATAAACCCTTGACATCTTTATCCAACATGCCTCGTATTACTTGAAAGCATTGAGGTCAAATCGCAAATCAAATCATGAATAATTTTGCTACATTAGTGAATCATGAATCGTAAAATTCACTTTATTTACCATAATATATAATTTTATATATGTATGTATATTAAAATACATATAATGTTTAAAATAAAATAAATATCAATATAACAAAAATATATATATAAATAAAACTACGTATATCAATACAATTAGCTGATCTATTTTTTTATTTTGTGAAAACGGCATTTCATACATTATGTAAACAAAACTAAATCATTTGACTCACAATCGAATCATACAATTGACTTAATTTAAGATTCAACTGCAAAAATCGTACTATTTTGCTTGAAACTCCTATTGAACCGTATGAATCGAATTGTGAATTGTAAGATTCTAACAACCATGCTTGAAAGTGTAGATATTGATATAAAGTTTAGGATAGAAAACATAGTCGAGAGAGTTACTAAACGTTTCAATCTAGGTAACCAATACCATGAACATCATCTACAGCATTCTATGAAGCACGGGTACTCCAAAAATTGTGTCGTACGAGTATTGGATAGTTACCGGGTGCCGGAACGTGATACGCGTACCGGGTACGGCAAATACGTTTGGGTACGTCGTGGGTACAGCATGGGTACGGCACGAGTACAGCGAGGTTTTTTTTTTTTTTTTTTTTTGCAACTGCTAGAATTTATTGCAACCTTTATTATTCTTCTTTCAACTTCGAAAATCATCAAGTAATTTATTTCCAACACCCTTTACTCATAAGTCCTAGTTTTCTCTCTTTTGCATCCTGTTTTAGACAATCAAAAAGAAAAAGAAAGAATTATATAACTTTTTAGACAAACTATTCTCTTTTTAGTTTTGATATTGAAATTTTGATTTGTATGTTGAATATTTAGCTATAAATTTTTTTAAAAAATTTAAAAAAAAATTTGATGTACCCCAACCGTACTCGTACCCTGATCCTACTTTTTTAAGAATTTGTCGTATCGGCATACTCGTATCGTATCGTATCCATACCCGCACCCGTGCTTCACAGCATTTCACTAGGTTTGAGAGGACAGATGTCTCACCCCTCCTTGTCCACCCCTTGCAACAAGAATTTCATCCCCTGGGCGCGCTAAATCAGCCAAAAACTTGCCCCGTTTAAGTTTTACAACAGTACCTGCCAATGATTAAAAAAAATGAAAAAACATATAAGGAATTGACTCTATCTGCAAACTTTTGATAGCTGTTGAGAAAAAGAAGCGGTACCCATTATGAAGTATTAACCATCCTTGAATATTTTCAACTACAATTTCTGGTCCTTTGCTTGTAAAGAGGCATAAAATCCTGCTAGAAGCCTTTATTTTATATAACTCAGCAATATAACATACAAACCTAAAGGCACAGGAATACGCAATGTTGGAGCAGCAAGCCCATTATGTAATTGAGATGTTAAAACTCCCATTGCAGCAACATTTCCCCCACGCTTTGCATTAAACCGGCTCTTCTTGTGAAACTCCAATAACGAGTCTTTGCCTTCATCCGCATAAATTACAACATCCCCACCATGCCCACCCATAGGAAGGATGAGAGACCCATCAAAATCCCTTTTATATGAACTTTTCTTCTTTGTTTTCTCCTTTTCATGTTTTCCTTGTGACTTTGAAGGAGTTCTTTGATTAGGCATACTAAGAATGGCGCCATGGCCTCCATCTCCAGAACGAACCGTAACAATGACTTGATCAAAATATTTGTGGGGTTCTCTTATCAGTGTATCTAGGCTTGGGGAAGGAGATTCTTTCACCCTGGCAAGTCTGCAGTTTACTGTACAGTGTCTAGAACTTTTATCATTGCCTCTCTGTCGATTAAAACTATAAAAAAAAGAAGACCAATGGTTATTGCAATTACAACAATATATATATTCAAAAGACAAAGTGAAATAGCATTGCCTATTTACAAAACAGGGTGTATTGAACTAGCCTCAAATGAATAATTTGTTCAAGAAAAGATGGCTGGAAGTAAAAGATTTTCTTTGTTCTCAATAGAAATGCGTGAAAACAAAAATTATTATTATGAATTACCATGAACCAATGTCATATCAAATGGAAGAGCTTCTCTAAAAAGTAACCACACCGTCGAAAAACTGTAGAAGATTTAAGAGATGGTTTCAATTGTCTAACTATTAAGCTCGCCAATTTTGGAAATTATCACAATTATGATAAATGGAATCACATAATAGAAAAAGAAATTTCATAAAAAAATGGTCAAACTACAAAAACCATCAAAACAATATAAATTAAACTAAAAATACAGCTGAATTTTCAAGCATTAGAAGGTAAAAAAAAGAAAAAGAAAAAGAAAAAGAAACCATGATCACTACTGATGACATGGAATCAAATTTTAGTTATTATATGCCAATGTTTTCAACTCTTAGCCCATCTTTGTCAAATGACTAAAGTTATATCAATCTTCAAAAGCTAAATTAAACAAAATAAAGATGTCAAATTGCTATGAAACACCCAAACGCACCCTAAAATTAAAAAATTAGATAACTCAATGCAACTTCATAATTGAATTGGCCTGAAAAAAGAATTGTGTGGTTCAATGGAGGTCAAATTTCAAAGATTATTTCTACTTGAGCAATGTGTGAGTGTATATACATACAGAATTGCAAGTGTAATATCGTTTGTGTTACTTCAATTTTGTTGAGAATTAGAGGGAGTGTTAACGAGTAGAGAGAAACATCGTACCTTTTGGGAAGAAGACAGTCGGGTGATAAAGCTGAGAGAGAGGCCAACGAATCGTTTCGAAGGTTCAAGCTGAAATGCATACAAGTTGTCTGTGGAAATACCACAGAGACCATTTTCACTATCCGTGAGAAAGAGAGAGAGAGAGAGAGAGAGAGAGAGCTCTGTTGCGCGATGTGTGGAGGAGAAGAGCTCACGGAATTCGAACAGAGATTTCGCAGGTCAGTCGGGGTTGATAATTGTGCTCAAATATGGGCCGGGTTGGGTGAGCCAGTTCGTAAACAGGTTGGTTGGAGTTCAATTTGATACAGGCTTGTTTGTATTTGATTCGTTAAATTTTTATTAAATTTGAGTTAGCTCTGGATCCGTTAAAATTTTAATAAATAAATTTAAATAAAATAAATTATAAATACATCTCTTGATTTGTTTAAAATATAAATTGTTTCTTGTGATTTAAAAAATTACAAATACTTTCTTGTTAGAATTTTTATTTAACAGAATTAATTGAAAAAATAAAATTTCTAGCTGTTTACCTATACAATAATAAAATTATCTGAATTATTAATTAAAATAAAATTTTAATATTATTAAAAACTATTAATTAACTTAATGATTTATTAATAAAATGACATATTTGTTATGAATTAGAAACCTTATGGAGCATACTGTAATTTCTAAAACTACAGGGATAATTTGTAATTTAAGTAAATCTCAAGGAGTATATTTTGTGGCCGGCAGCCCTCTTTTGTGGCCTGGTGTTGGTTTTATTCCTCTTTTGCCCTAACAGTGTATAGGAGGTTCTCTTTTAGGTCCAGATTGGTTTTCGAGGAGCTCAAAACTGTATTCTGATCGCGCCATTCCCAATACCCGTTGTGTTCCGGCGCGCAAATGTGCCCCACTTGCTAATATAAACAAGGTGTATCCTTTTTTAGCATGTTGCAAAGTCTCCGAAAGTAAGTCAGAGGTTATTGCCGAACATCACTTTTGTTCATTTTGTCAAGTCACATATTTATCTCTTTTGTTGCATAGAACATGCATTTTCACATACACTTATCTTGCATGCATGCCTTGCATCATTCATGATTCACATGTTTACATAGTACATGCCTTCAATTTTGCATAAAACATGATTTCGATTCATGTATAGAACATGCTCTTGTTCTTGCATAAAACATGCTTTCAATTAACATCATATGTCAGTCGTCTATAATCTTGCATGAAACATGCGTTGTCATTATATTGATTTGCAATCTTGTTCACTTTGTGCACCTATCGCACTTGTTCACTTTGTGCATCTATCTCACACTTTCACTACATTGTGTATCTATCGTACAATCTCATACTTTTTGCATCTATTTCAGGACGCGTGAAAACGCGACCCTAAGCGGTTTTTCTCTTCTTCTCATGATTTCAACGTGATTAGAGTATCTTAGGACGAGTGAAACGCAATCTTGAGTGGTTTTCCTCATCTTCTCACAATTTCAACGTGATTAGAGTATCTCAGGACCCGTGAAACGCGACCCTGAGCGGTTTTTCCCCTCTTCTCATGATTTTCGCTTGATTAGAGTATCTCAAGATGCGTGAAACGCTACCCTGTGTGGTTTTCTCCTCTTCTCACGATTTTCACATGATTAGAGTATCTCAAGACACGTAAAATGTGACCCTACGCAATTTTTCTCCTTTTCTCACGATTTCAGTGTGATTAGAGTATTTCAGGACCCGTGAAACGCGACCCTATGCGGTTTTTCTCCTCTTCTCACAATTTTCGCGTGATTAGAGTATCTCAGGACGCGTGAAACGCAACCTTGAGCAGTTTTTCTCTCCTCTTTTCACGACCTCGGCGTGATTAGAGTGCGTGTTTTCAGTTCTTTCCACGTGGAACCAATTTTGATTTAAGCTTGAAGCTCATTCATATGTTATTATCTTGTTATTGCTTATTGCATTATCTTGTATGATTATGAATTTTCCAAATAGCCGGCTTCGCGAAGCGTGTGAGTCCAGCTTTCAGAGTATTTTTCATGCATATCATTTACATCCTGCCCCTGAACTACGCTGGTTTGATTCCTTGCAAAGGGATACGTAGGCAACTTGCGAGCCTAACCAATTTAATTTATGTCTTGATTGCTTGCCCAAGTCTTACAGCCTTATCAAAATGGGTCATCTTCGGACTTTGACATTCACTCATGTTATTTCATGACTCCGAGCTCTGTCAAAGAGGGGCAACTGTTGGCATTTCATTTTTTACTGCCTTTAAGACTTGGGCGCCACTAATTGATCGCTCAATGATGAATGTGTACGCTTGTCAAATGCGTAATTTCCTCAGCATGAAACCTCAGTTTGAACCTGCAAACCTTGTGTCTTGTTTTGGACCAAAACAGTGATTTTTCAAGCCTAAGCATCCAGGGACCTTCAGACCCACTAGTGTGGCCTGCCTGCCACTAGTGCAAAACCCAGATATTTTATGTCAGTTGTCTCCACAGATGCATGCATCATTCCAGCTGTGTTTGTATAGATATTTTTGAGGGTCTCTCATATTTTTCTATACATAGATGACCTTCTCTTATGTTGTAGGCGTTAGAAAAAATTTGGACTTTAGAAAATTTTGGAGAGCAAAAGATTATAAAATTTCTCTGTCTCTACAATTCTCTCTTTCTCTCTCTCTTGCAATTTACATAACCTTTGTCTAGACACTCTAAACCAAATTTTGAGGGATCTTTGCTGAGGTGATTAAGCTTGCATTTTAGCACTTGAAAGTGTGGAATTAGTGGTTTAGAAATTCAAGGATCATTCTTCCTGAGGAGGTATACATTCTAGTTCTTTTGTACCATCTTTTTCTCATCTCTTTCTTGTTGTTTTTGTGTTGTTTATTACCTATATATTTGGGATGAAACTTGTGATTTAAATCCATTAAAGGTAGAGGGGTTGACAACCCTTCTTTTAACCTTAGTTCTTAGGCCTTTGCCCTTGTGTTTCTTATCTTCTCATCAACTTTTTTTTTTTGAGCTTTTTACCACTGATTTTCAGAGGTTTTTCAAAGGCTAAAATCATGTTTTGAAGTCCCAAAAATGGAGGGGTTAACCTCCCCTCCTTGTGCTTGTGTACTAGTCTTAATCCCTTAATATTTTAGCTTGTTATTGTAGTTGTTTTTGTCTTCATTCTAGCACTTTTTTTGACTGTTTTAGGACTGTTTTTATGAGTTAGCTTCATTCATGCTTTGTATTGTTTGCTTGTAGTGTAATAGTCCTCATAGGCTTTGTGGTTTAGGCCTTAGCCACCAACCTATTTGAGTTGATAGCCTTTACTTCTTGCTTTCCATACTTGTGTTCACTTCTAAGCACCTCTGCAATTTCCCTCCTTTCTTGGATTTTTCTCTTTGTTTTGAGAGTTGCTCCAAAAGGAGTGTTGTTTAAGCTCAAAAGGGTGATATTGTGCTTAATGGTTTAATCCCTTTGGGGGTTCATTACCAACAGCATGATCTCCCTCTCATGCCTAAAACAACATTTGATTTGGTACTTCTCTCCATTAGTGGACTCAAAACTCATTATTGGACTTAATTGACTAATGAATGGAAGGTAATTAAAATAGAGTAACACAAATTGGGATAAAATGAACCAAGATAATAAAATGATTTGGTATTCAATCGGACATTAATTGAATACATGGAGACTTGGGTCATTTCATACTTGTTAGTGATGAAATGGTTCAAGTTTCCAAGGTCAGCGACTTCCCTTGATCAATCCGTAATAGGGAGGAGGTTTTGTTGGTCTTTCCTTACCATCTATTAAAATTGTATCCCTTGGTTCATAAGTCATCACACAATGAAATTGTGTCGATTGATGGCTTGCGAATCAAGCCTACCCCTTGTTTGACCTATTTGTTGATAAGGAGAGGTAGGGTGGACAGACATCCCCTGAGAATGCTCTGTTTGTGCTTTGTTTGTTCTCTGTTGCTGCAGAAAAGAACCAATATTAGTGGTCGGTAGGCCACTTTTACTAGGCGGAAGGCCACTACTTCTGGCATGCCGGCCACTTCTTCCAGCCAGGCAATGTCCCTTTTCCAGCAGAGCAGAGCAGAGGTTGAGGCGGAAAAATAATGCAATTTTCTAACTGTGCAACAGAGGTATTTCGGTAGCAAAACAAGGGCTTTTCGGGTGGAAATCCACATCCATGCATGAACCATCCCTCAATTCTCGGGATCCATTAAAATAATGTTGTAATAGTAGTATGTTGTTTTTAAAATAGCGAACTTGTACCTAATTAATTAGTTAGTTAGAATAGCTAGTTAGTGTTGTGTTGTACTTAATTAATTAGCTAAAGTAGTTAGTTAATTTATGGTCTTGTAATAATTAGCTAGTATAGTTAATTTATTTCATTTGGTTTGTAATAGTTAGTTAATTCGTAGTAATTAGCTAGGGCATTCATTTGGACCCTACTGTGCCAGGGCAAATTGTAATAAATGTGTATGTCTTCCAACCCCACGTCTTTCTTCCTTTTATTTACTTGCTTATAATGGGTAATTTAGAACATCATGTTTCATTTAGCATATTCCATGATTTGCATCCACTTGTCTTGCATGTATTGAGGCTCGGTTCATCATTCTAACAAGCATTGTTGTTTATTACTTCGTTGAATACGTATTTAAACCGCATGCTATCAAATTGATTCATATGTCATTATTAGTAGCCGAGCCTATTAATTGTATTTTTGTATGTGTTGCAGTAGACATCTTTCATTAGTTAGGATCATGCATTTTCTAACTAGTTTCTTTTTTTTGGCTCGCCTTGGAGTACTAGGTGAGCTTTTATTTGCTTTAACATATCGCATACGTGTGATTGTTGCCATGTCGAGCATGATTACTATGAGGCTAAGTGCTTAATTGATATAACTCTTGAATGCCTGTGGATGAAGGCTAATTGCTTGAATTGAGATGATTTGATCAATGTGCATATGAGATCACTTTTTCAAGTGGCATATATTCAAAACAATTTTCAAAACAATCATGAGATCAAAGTATTCCAATTTTTGCAAGTTAGTCTATACTTGTGTGCAACACATAGTAATATTAGCCTAATAATCGGAACAAGAACATATAATGTAAATAAAAATCACATCATGATTAGTAGAGGCTGATTTTTGATCGGGCGAGTGGGGTGCTCAATCCATGACCTTCCCCTCTCGTACCTAAGTTCCCGAGTCGAGACAATCTTGGTGATGACGGACACATGGCCTTCGACGAGTCACAGATTTCCTAGATTTCCCACAAAATATTTAAGTGGCGTCCCTGTATCTGGCAAAGTAGTTTATTTTTGGCATTTGGATTTAAAATCGATTTCCCAAAAGAGTTGTCAGATTTGGACTCTTTTGTGTTTATCTATTTCACATTGCACTTGTGGAATCAGATTCAGAATCACGGGAGTCCGAACTGTAAGGCTATCATATCCGAAAGGAGGACAAAAAGTCAAGCTCCAGTAGGCAAACAGCATTAAAGAAGCTTCAGCGCTCCATGTTGAATTCCATTCACTTTTCAACGATATCATGGTTCACCTTCATCACCTGGAGTTTCAGGATATCCAGCCCATAAAAAGGGAGTGAGCTTTTATGCCCAGTAGGAAAATAAACTTAACAGCATATATATATGTTCAATATGATTATACTCATGCAATGTCATGCCATGCATACGACTTAACTTTGTTTGGAAACTAAATTGTGAAATGCATAATTTGTAACCCATGTTTGACCCAACTCATTACCATTGTCATAACCAAGAACTTTCATTTTTTGTAATAAACTTCACGTAAGATATCTCAAATACTCCCCACATTTACTGGCCACCAAGCACAGTAAGGCAAGTGGGCACCTCTTACTTTTTGAAAACCTCTACATGTACCGGCCACCAAGCACAGAGGGGCAATTGGACATCCGTTTCATTTTAAAAACATCTCCACATTTTTCTTGCCAACGAGGATGGAGGGGCAATTGGACACCTATCAATCATTTTAACATTTCCCCCACATTTATCGGCGCTTAACACAGAGGGGCAATTGGGCACCTTTACCAATATACCAATAACATCCTCATATTTTTCGGTCTCCAAGCACGAAAGGGCAATTGGGCACCTCAACACACACAGTATTTCCAAAACCACACACACACCTTTAAATAATTCAATACTTAATCCAACACCATGTAAATACAATGAAATGCATGAGTTTCCAAACATTCCTCTTTATCCAAATTTTTTTTTAATTACACAAGAATTCAACAAATAAAAACTAATGGACTATTCTCATTTTCAACACTCCAAGTCCTACTCTTTACCAACCATAATCTCATGCAAAATATTTCTTTACATTCTCCCAACATTCCAAGTGTTCATACCATTCAACTTGTTTAAATCACTAATAATATCATCATAGATCATAAATTTATCCACCTCACATATCCACATGCAAAATCAATTTAATTTTCAACATAAGGTACCAATTTGTTTGATCCTTCTTTTAAAACAACATCAAAACAACCTAGGGTTTCAAGAAAAAAAATAAATTGGGGGTTTTGCTCATTTCATTATTAAATCAACAAACCATCAAATGTTAGTCATTGATATGCCAAAACATTCAACACATTTCAAAGTTTTGAGTGAAAATCCCATATTTGTACATAATCAACCTTTCAATAAAGCTTTCTACTTTATAATCACCCTAAAAACCCTAAAATGTCGCAAGATCATACGAAATATATATATGTATAGTATTAAGAAAATCCCCTCCCTCAAGAATGTGAGCAAACAATGAATACCCAACCACGAACTCCGACGAAATCTTAATACAACCGGTCAATAACACGATCTACACTTCTCATTCACTCTTCTTGTGGGATCTATGGTTAATACTTAGTGTAAAAAGATGAAATCAAGGGTTTGAGGTGAGAGAGAGAAAAGAGAGAAAAGTGAGAGAAAAATAGCAAAAAAGTGGGTTTTATACTGGTTGATCCCGAACAGACCGCTCAAGCAACCACTTCTGTGCTTGAGCGTCAGAGACACCACACCACTCGAGCGACCAACCTTGCACTCGAGCAAACATCAATAGCTCCCAAAATCTCAGACTTGCAAAAATACTGGAAGCTTCGCAAGACCGCTCGAGTGGACAATCTCTCGCTTGAGCGAAGACAAAAAAAATTTCTAGAGTATTGCAGATTTTGTGTGATTGAATTAGACTTCAATTAAGTTACAATATCATGAACTCTTGCATTGTGTTGCATCCATAGGGTGTTGGATTAAGTGTTGAGTTATGTAATTGGATGTGTGTAAATTTAAAACGTGATATGTGTGTTAAAGTGCCCAAATGCCCTTCCGTGCTTAGAGGCCAAAAAATGTGGGAATGTCATTGATATATGGTTAAGGTGCCCAATTGCCCTTCTGTGCCTAGCGCTAGTAAATATGGGGGATACGGTTGAATAAATGTGTTGGGTGTCCAATTGTCCCTCCGTGCTCGATGATCAGTAAATGTGGAGGTATTTTTAAAAAAAAATTGTAGCGGATGTCCAATTACCCCTTCGTGCTTGATGGCCTGTAAATGTGGAGGTGTTTTTTTTTTTTTTTTGGAAATGTAAAAGGCGCCCAATTGCCCTTCCATGCTTGGTGGCCGATAAATGTGGGGTATTATGAAATGTGTTTTGGGATTTTATAAAAAAGGAAAAAGAGATGTTGTCAAGAAGAATTAATAACCAAGTGTTGAGCCAATAGCGGGTTTAAAGTTTACATTGAGCATTGAATGTCAACAAAGTTACAAGACTTGTACATTATGAGGTGTTGTATTAATATAACCAACATGAGCATTATATATATTGTCACGCCCCAAGTTCCGTGACAATGCCACACACTCATCTAAGTGAGCATGCAAGGCTAAGAGTCCAACACATAACCAACAATATAAAATACTCAAATTAAATTCTTAATTATCATAATGCTAAAATCCATACAAATAGATAATTCTTATCATATGAAATTATCCACCAAGTCCACTAATATAATCCACTAACAAAAAATAATCCAAGTACTTAAATCATAGTCCTACTCTTGGCACTCCACAAGTAAAAGCCCCGCGCAGCTCTACTCCTCAGAATTTGAAAAAAAAATAAAAATAAACAAAGGTAAGCTAGAGAGCCTAGTAAATAACCAACCATTACTGCTAGCTAGATCAAGTATACAAAAAAAATAGTCAATAACCAATAAATATATTTTTTTGTTACCATTCAATAAATTAACAATTATTTTGTAAGATGGTTTCATAACTGAAAATAAATAGTGTAGCAATACATTTTAATTGAGAAGATAATGAGGTAATTCGACGAAATTTCGTTGTTCAAAATTGATGGTTCGATAGTCAATGGTTCAATGATGCGATTCACAAAATCCAAGTCTTGGTGACTACGGTCACTTAGCCCGTGACAAAGCCCAAAACCACACATAGGCCGGTGGTAAAGCTCCAAAAGAAACTAGTTTCTGTACCAATAAATAACCCACATTGACTAGGGTCCAAATCATAGTTAGACTAGAGTGATGTTCAAAATTCAAACAATACACAACTTTTAAATAAAATATTTGATATTTTCAGAATAAACATTTAATACAATTTTTAGAATAATTCCACAAAATATTCAAATAATTTTCATAATAATATTCGATACTATTGTATACTTGACCCATATTTATTTTAAGAGAACATGAAGGCTATAAATAAATACTTATAATTTTAAACGATTCAATAGGAATAAAAATGTACCAACAATGATAGAGGGTTACTTACATCAAACGCTTAAAAATAATATTCCAACACCAACTCCAAACACCTAGCTCTACCACTTCAATCACACAAACCTAATAAATAAAACCTCAAATAAATTAATATTTTTACGTGTTACATACACCCACAAAAGCCCCACCATATTAGATTAATGTATTGCTTTAATATCCAAGTGACCAAACCATTCAACCCAACTTTATAGCCAAACACACCCTTACCCATGATATAAAACTCCACTATTTCTATTACCCACCCAAAGTTACACTTACACATTGCACCCAATTCTCAAAACCTAAGTAGGCACCTATAGATCTTCTAAATCCCCTTAATGCATTGATTGTTTAATTCCTCAACATAAACTTAACAATCAACAGTAAAGGCAGATTTTCACCTTAACCAATGGGTGTCCCAAAAACCCAACATGCTACCTCCAATCCCTATTGCAGCCTCACTTGAACCTCTCTTCTCTTTTTCTTTTTTCTTTTACCTTCTCAAACCCTTGCCGCCTATGGAGCAATTCACCAGCCTCTGTTTTGTTTGTTTCCCAAGACTTAAAGCCACAACAAGTGGGCTTATTAACCTAATTTCTCAAAGTTACAAAATTACTCATTTAAGTAATAGAAAATATAATGTCATCTCATAACTAATTCTTTGATATTAAAAAATGACCCATATAAATTAATTTAATTACTAATCTATCCAATAAAATAATTTTACACACAACTTGGGTTTTACATATATATAATGTGTTAAGTTTATTTCCTATTGGGTGTCATTGCTCACTCCCATTTTATGGGCTGGATATTCCCAAATTCCAAGTGATCAATGTGTGGCTCGTTCGTTGAAAAGTATATAGAGTTCTAGATGGAGCACTGAAGCTCTTTTGATATTTTATGTTTCAGCCACAAGCTTACCTGCCAAGATAGAATTTTATTTTCTTTGTGATCTAAGACCTTAACATTGAAATATGTAAGCCTCTAGGGCGATTTGATATTATTTTAATATTAATTCTTGCACTATAATTTGTTGTAATGTATGAGATGACCGATTTGCGAGAAATATATGGGTTTTTTTTATTTATAATTAGTTATCCTTATTTACTCAGAAATTTATTAAGGTTATGGAATTGAATGATAATAACAGATTGGTAACTAATAAAATTATGTTAATTTTCAGAGCGTTAACCACCCACTTGGAAGGCCAAGACCTTTCTACATATTTTCATAGTTAATGTTTTTGGAAAGAAGCTTTTTTGGCTAAAATAGCATTAAAAGACAAAATAGGCTAAAATAGCCAATAAGACAAAATATTATATCAAATTCATAATCATTTCACTTTTTCTCTCACAAACATCACATCCAACTACAAAAAAATCCAATCATCTTCCCAAACACAAAACTTTTAGCCTACTAAGTTAGCCAAAAACTAAAATAGCCTATTAAAATAGCAACTTCCCAAACACCCACATTATCATAGTTGGTTCATATATATTGGGTTTTCTCTACAAAAGTGAAATACATGATAAAGAAACGTAGGCAATTAAAAATCAATATATCAAAACTATATACAAAGAAAGAAATAGAGCCAAAATGATGATATAAATTTTACGCAAACCAGTTAAGTACATGATAAAGAAACTAAGGTAATTAAAAATCAATATATCAGAACTATGAACGAAGATAAATCAAAAAGGTTGTGAAACAAAGTTGATTGAGAGACAATACAATCGACTGTTTGGTTTTCATAGTTAACATTATCATAGTTGGTTCATATATATTGGGTTTTCTTTACAAAAGTGAAATACATGATAAAAAAACTTAGGCAATTAAAAATCAATATACCATAATGCGATCGACTGTTTGGTTTTCATAGTTAATATTATCATAGTTGATTCATGTATATTAGGTTTTCTCTATAAAAGGGAAGTACATGATAAAAAAAAACTTAGGCAATTAAAAATCAATATATTAGAACTATGTACAAAGAAAGCAAATAGAGCAAAAAGGTTGATAAAAATTTTACACAAATCAATTTAGTAGATGATAAAGAAACTTAGGCAATTAAAAATCAATATACCAGAACTATGAACGGAGAACAAAAATAAATCAAAAAGGTTGTGAAACATAGTTGATTGGGAGACAATACAATCCACTATTTGGTTTTGAAACGAAGTGGGTTATAATATTTTAGCAGATTTGGTCCAAAACATCCGAAATAGTGTGGGTAATGTTGATTGTAAAATCTATTTTAAATTGCGAAATAAGGTTGTTCCAAACTATCCAGAGCAGAGTCGGTTATATTTGTGAAAATGTTGTAATGGATTGTGACCAATGGTTGTTCTGAACCCTCCGAAATAGAGTCGATTATTAATACACAAAACCCAATTGAAAAAAAACAACCCAAGGGCTATCAGTTTTTCAGTAAGGCCACTTTGAATCATTACCACTCATTAAAAGTAGATCAATTGCAAAAATATTTAATTTTCATTATTTTTCTCACAAAATTTCACTCACTCACCGTTCACGAGTGTAATGCCCCGATAAACATACCACAACATTTATTACCAACCCCTTATTATAATCCAATATCAAGACACTCATGTGAACAGTAAATAAAAGTGGCTAAATTTATAAACTAAAATCCGTCACGTTCCCATAGATTCCTCTTCAAATTCTTTACAATGATTTACAAACACTGAAATACATATAAGAAAAGTTTGATACATCCAAGTTGGCATAAAGGCTTACACTTTTCAAGACCGAGGGCCTTGATTTCAACACACAAAATCCTAACTCAACAAATAAACTCAAAAGCTGTAGACAAGCAACATCAAGAAGCTTCAGTGCTCCATGTTGAACTCCATTCACTTTCCAACAATATCGTAGTTCACCTTCATCACCTGGAATTTTAGGATATCCAGCCCATAAAAAGGAGTGAGCTTTTATGCCTAGTAGGAAGTATACTTAACATAACCAAATACGATTAATATGCGTATGATCAATGTGATTATGCCATGCAATGTCATGCCATGCTAACGATTTAACTCTTTTTGGAAAACAAATTCTGCAACACATGGTTTGTAACCCATATTGACTTAACTCATTCACCATTATCATAACCAAGGACTTTCAGTTTGTAACAATCTCCACTTAAGATACCTCAAAATACTCCCCACATTTACTGGCCACCAAGCACAGTAGGGCAAGTGGGCACCTCTTACTTTTTTTGAAAACCTTCACATTTACCGGCCACCAAGCACGAAAGGGTAATTGGACACCCGTTCCATTTTAAAAACATCTCCACATTTTTCGGCCACCGAGCACGGAGAGGCAATTGAATACCTGTTCCATTTTAAAAACATCTCCACATTTTTCGACCACCGAGCACGGAGGGGTAATTGGACACCCATCAATCATTTCAACACTTCCCCCACATTTACCGGTGCTTAGCACGGAAGGACAATTGGGCACCTTTACCAAAATACCAATGACATCTCCACATTTTCCGACCACCGAGCACGGAAGGGCAATTGGGCACTTCAACACATACAACGCATTCCGAAACCACACACATACCTTTAAATAATCCAATATTAAATCCAACACCATGGAAATGCAATGCAATGCATGAGTTTCCAAAACCTTCCTCTTTATCCTGAAATTCTTTTTTTTTTTTTTAATTGCACAAAAGTTCAACAAATAAAGTCTAATGAGCTATTCTCATTTTTAAGACTCCACATCCTACTCTTTACCAACCATCAACCCATGCAAAGCATTACCTTACATCCTTTCACAATTCCCCAGTATTCACACAATTCAACTTATTTAAATCACTAATAATATCATCATAGACAATAAATTTATTCAACACAACATGAATAAGCACTTTAATTTTCAACATAAGGTACCGATTAACTCAAACCCTCTTTTAATTTAAAAGTCCCAATTCCAGGGCTTTCAATAAAATTGGGGGTTTTCCTCATTTCCTTGTTAAATCCTCAAATCATCATGTATTAACCATCAATGTACCAAAACATACTAAATCTTTCAAAAGTTTGAGTAAAGGCCCCAATTTTGAAATATGAACATCTTTTAATCAAAGATTTTAAACTCAAATCAACCCATATTTCCCATAATACATCCAAATCGAACTAAATCATAAATGGTTAAGTTAAGAGAACTCCCCATCTCAAGAAGGTGAGCAAACAACGAAGACCCAAGCACGAACTCCGACGAAATTGCAATCCAATCGGTAAAGAGGAGGACCCTCACTCCTTTTTCACTAATCTTGCATGATCTAAGGTGGATCCTTGGTATAATAAAGTGAAATCAAAGGTTTTGTGGCTAGGGTTTTCGGATATGAAGAGGGAAGGGAGAGAAAAGAAAGAAAAATGAGAGAAAAAGAGCAAAAAGTGGCTTTTATACTGGCTGATCCCGAACAAACCGCTCGAGCACAACTTCCTATGCTTGAGTGATAATTCCACTGCTTGAGCGGAAAAAGAGAAGTCCTAGAAGTATTGCAGAGCTATAGTGAAAATACTGGAAGCATGAATTCTACACTGAGTGCAACTCCATCGCTCGAGCGATCTCACTTGTAAAACAGCCATGGGAGCTGAAGATCACCGCTCGAGCAGTCCGAAAAACTCAATTATCACAATGAGAAAGTAGTGGAAGAGACAATTATTGAACATGCCGTAATGGTGGAATTATTAAAAGAAATAATCATATTATATGTTTGAAGGTGTTTGATGTTTGAATGCTCAGCATTCATGAGAAGGTAATGGAAGAGACAAATATTGAACAGCCCATAGTAGTAGAGTTATTAAAAAAATAATCATATTATGATGTTTGAAAGTGTTTGATGTTTGAAGGTGTTTGAATTCCAAAAGATGTTTGGTTGTTCGGGAGATATAGGTTGAAGTGTGGTGTTTAATAAGTATAAAAGGGTATTTTCGGGATATGAAAAAGTAGAAAACATATGTATTCTTCAGACTTTTAAAATATTAGTAGATAAATAATAAATATATACTGGAAAATGATTATTAAGTGAAATGCACACACAATGGTTCTATGATTTATTATATTTTAAATTTTAGAATTTCATGGTTGTTATTGTACATGTACATTTTTCTTATAAAATTTATATTTTTGAAACTTACTTCACGAGATACATTAAATAAAATTTTAATTGAATATGAAATTATGTAAAAATGAAAAAGTGTGAAATTTCACACTTTTGAGCATCTAAACGTCTGACCATTCTCACTTCATGAAATTTTACATTTTTAAGGATACAAAATGTAAACTCATACTTTTGAAAATTATTTTTAAAAGTGTTAAATTTCACAATTTTTTAACTAAATTTTTTTAAAATTCCAATTTCTACCATGGAATTTAGATTTTTGAAAGGTAATAAATAAATAAGTTTACAATTTCAAAAGTGTGAAACTTCATAGTTTTGAAATTGGAATTTCTACCATGGAATTTTTAACTTAAAAACTGTGGAATTCCACACTTGTTTGTAGCTATAAATTTTCACACTTTGTTATGTCAAAAAGTGTGAAATTTAAATTTAAAAAAAAAAAGTTTTTAAAATTGTTAAATTTCATATTTTATGTGTTTAAAATTGAAAATTTTTGAGTTTTTTATTTTTAATTTAAAATGTGAATTTTCACACTTTGAATGTGAGAAATATAAAAGTCTTGAAGGACATTAATCAAAAAGTATAAAATTTCACACTTTAAAAATAATACCACCAGCCTCAATTATTTATTATATTATTAAATAAAAAAGAAATTTATTTATAAATCTCATTTAGAGGATTTAAAACCCAATAAGTTCACAAAGTATTCTTGTGTCTCACTTAGTCCCATACATTTGAATTTATATTCCAATAGATCAATTTTCCCATATTAGAAGTATTATGTGGACTTGATGGGTCCTTTTGCACACTAAAAATAAACACTAAACTGAATTCTAATTCTGTAGAACAGAGGTAAGTTTAGGTATCGATCCATAAGGACAATTGGGAAATTAAACTAATTTAATTGCTAGGTTCCTAGATTAATTTTGATAAAAAGCTTGATGACAATTATACTGAAATGAGAATTTAAATGAAAAAGAAAAATTAAATTATCAATGAAAATTAGGATTTGAGATATTAATTGGAGAAATTTTCTAAGGTAATAAATTCACCACTAGTTACATAAATAAGGTTTAAAGTTGGAAATTGATTGTGCTATGGTTCGAACTACCCAATATTTCACAACTACAAGCTTGAAGTATTGATCAAGAAGATTATCATGTTTAATGTATAGGCACGAATCATCTCAAGTAGTACGAGTCGTTCGCTCTAAACTAGGATAGCAACACGACTCATCTCTTGTAGCATGACTCGTTGCATACTTTGAATACGAAAGAGAAAATAACCATTGCATGGAAAGCATTCAATAATCACAGAAAACAGAATACTTAAAGAGAATAATGGAAAATTATATTGAAAAACTTCTTAAACACCATAAAACTTGTTCTAACCATTACAACAATAAAAAAATAAAAAATAAAAAAAACCCTTAAGAAAACCCGATTTACTTGGCTAGGATTTCATCAAAACCCTAGAAAATGGACGACTAGCCACTCATGAAGGAGTGGAACGAGGTAGAAAAAGAAGTCACCATGGAAGACATCCTTGAAAACTCCAAACTCTCTTCTCTCCAAACCCTAGCCTCTCTATTTCTTTGGAAAATATCCAAACCCTTTTTCAGCTTTTTCTTTTTCCTTTTATACCTTCCAGCCTTCAAAACAAGTATAGAATACAGCGCATGCAAAACAAGGTATGGCCGCACGTGCAATAAAAACCCTCCACACGTGCGATTTTTTAAGAATGCATGGGTTTCGAGAGGAGAGGCCGCACGTGTGTGAATGACCCTCCGCACGTGTGGGGTTGACTTTTCTTTTCTACTAGCATCCAACTTGATTAACATTAAACAATAGTAAAATGTACAACTTGAATCAAGAATAGGGTTAAAAAATCTCAATTATCGGCTTCAATGATATACAATTCGGCATCAATTAGGACTATTTTACCTTTATAGAATTTTATTATAATTTATATATTATACCATATATTTAGAAGAGAGAAAGTTATTTATTATATATATTTCATTTATGATTATATATAAATATAGAAGATTATTATTCTTAGTGTTTTGTTTGCCTCAATGTGAGAGATTCACTTTTTATCAAAGATCTTCCTTTATTATTATTTTATAATAAGCTTTTACCATCGAAGAACATTTAGAAAAGAAAGTTAGTTGTATATGTAGACTGATAATAGAGATGATAATGGATTCGCAACAGAGATGATAGTAAACCGACGATAAACAATCGTTTTTTTTGCCATTATTATACATAAACTATAATCTCTTCATTGGTTTGTGTAATCATCGATATTGTATAGTTTATTCATCGATATTATGCTGGAGTTGATTATATACAAAAAATAATAATAATAAATAAAATAAAATAAAAAGTGAATCAATATATATGAACTATTTGATGATTTGTTGTATGTTGTTTGTTACTATACTTATTGGTTGAACAATCATTTTTATTGATATTGAACAATCGAAATAGTCAATTATCACTTTTTTTTATTTGTTTCGTATTTTCACATTGCATATGTGAATGTTCACATTAGTATGAGTTTAGTTTTTTTAAAGCTAGTTACATGTTAATTGTAAACTGTAAACATTCATATTGTATTTTGATATAAATTTTATTTTTTCGAAGGTTACTTGTATGTTTGTTGTTATTGTTACTGTGCTTGTTAGTTGAACAATCATTTTTTATTACTATTGAACAATTGAAATAGTCGATTTTCACTTTTTTTAATTTTGTTTTATATTTTCACGTTGTAGTGTGAATGTTCACATTGGTATAAGTTTAGTTTTTTTAACAGTAGTTGTATGTTAATTGTAAACTGTGAACATTCACATTGTATTTTGGTATGAGTTTTATTTTTTTTTAAAGGTTTGTTGTATGTTTGTTGTTTATTTTAAACATTCACATTATACTTTGATATGTGTTTTGTTTTTTCGAAAGTTAGTTGTATATTTGTTACTTATTGGGGGAAATTTGGCTATAAACCCCCCTTATCTTCCTTTTATTATTAAAAAGACTAAGAAAAAAATTATACTTTTAAAACCCCCTCATAATTATAAAGTCTTATATAAAGGACAAAATTTATTATTTAAATATTTTATCAGACTATTATACCCTCAATTAAATCTTCCCTAATCATAATCTCAATCTCTCAAGTTTCGTCTGATACAACTATTGCATATACATAGATGATGACTCCATGGCTAGGGTTTCAAAGGAGATCTGGTCGGAGTGACCAGATCTGGTAGCAAATGCCTCCATAGAAACAATAAGAAGATCAAAATAGCAAAAGTTCATCCTCAATCAATGGCTTCGTTGTTTGCACCTAAGGAATAAGCTCTTTGTCTCAAGATTTGAAAAAATCATCACTCGTAACTTTCGCTTCGGATGATTATGACGATGAGCAACACCAATTGACAATGGAGATGGTGGAGGTATGAGAGATGATATGCGGATATGGTGAAGATTTGTGGGAGAGCTCTGTGTGTGTGTGTGTATGTGTGTGTATGTGTGTGTATTCTTTTCATTGAGATTTGTGATTGTTGATCGAGTTTTAGAAGTTTTTCTTCTCAATTAGATATGTTGATTTGTTGATTAATTTGTTTTGTTTTTGTTTTTTTTTTTTTTTTTTTTGATTTTTTTTTTGTTGTTTTTGATCTAATTTCATTTGACAGAACCAGAGTAAAATTTTACTCTGGTTCTATTGCTCTCTGTTTTTTGTTTCAGATAATGAGAGTAAAATTTTACTCTGGTTCTATTGCTCTGTTTTTTGTTTTAGATAATGAGAATAAAATTTTACTCTAGTTCTATTGCTCTGTTTTTTGTTTGAAAGAATTAGAGTAAAATTTTACTCTAGTTCTATTGCTCTGTTTTTTGTTTGAAAGAATTAGAGTAAAATTTTACTCTGGTGTTAAAATGACAATAAAATTTTATTGTCAAGAGGTGGTCATTGCCAAACACTTCAGCCGCCACAAACACTGCCTTCGCTTTTTTACTTTTGTGCAGAGTAACATTTTACTTTTAGCTTCAAAATTTCACAGTTTACTCGTTTTTCAGAATAAAATTTTACTTTTATACAGAGGAAAATTTTACTTTTGTGTAGAGTCTAACATTTTACTAGTTTTTGAATTGATCTGTTCATGCTCAGCTTGTTCAATGGATGATCTATTCAATTTCTCTCTCTTTCTCTCTCTCTAATAAGAATTTCACACAGAAAATTTACTTTGAATCAGAGTAAAATTTTACTTTAGTTAAAAACATGTTGATTTGCTTAAAAATATAAAATTTTACTTTGAATCATAGTAAACTTTACTCTGATTCAGAGTAAAACTTTACTCTGAAATTTTACTTTGGTTAAAAACATGTTAATTTGCTTAACAATATAAAACTTTACTCTGATTCATAGTAAACTTTACTCTGATTCAGAGTAAATCAACATGTTTTTAACCAAAGTAAAATTTCAGAGTAAAGTTTTACTTTAAATCATAGTAAACTTTACTCTGATTCAGAGCAAAATTTACTCTGAATCAAAGTAAAGTTTACTGTGATTCAAAGTAAAATTTTACTCTGAAATACACAGTGAAGATGGCTTAATAGGAGAGTTGATAGATATGAGAGTAATATAGTAAAAGAAACAAGTTTTAAAATATTAGGGGGTTTTGAAAGTACTTTTATAATTCTTGTCCTTTTGAAAGACAAATTAGATAGTGAGGGGTCTATCACCAAATCCCCCTATTTATTGTAGACATTCACATTGTATTTTGGTTTTCATTTAGATTTTTTGTTGTATTATTTTTAAATTTTCACATTATAAAAAAGTGTGAATGTAGGATATTTATTAACTTCCATAATTTTAAAAGAGTAAGATTTTAAATAGGATATTTATTAACTTTCATGATTTTCTTCTAACATGTAGATTCTAATTCAAATAGGGTAAGTATTCAAACTAGAGTGATTTTCTCCTAAAATATAGATTTAGTTTTTATTTTATTTATTTATTTATTTTTTTTGGCTAAATCTAAAGTTGGGGTTTTTGGTCTTTTGAATACCAATAGGATTAAATGGGTTATTAAAAATTAACTTGGATTAATTGGTATATAAGTATTAGAAATAGAATTTTTGAAAAAAACTCCCTAAATAAAAATATTGGAGATGTTTATTAGCGTTTAAAGAAAAAAATCAGAATTTGTCTAAAATTGTTTATTTTAAAAAGAAAATTGTTAAAAAGTTCAACCTAAAGAAGGTATAAGGTATTAGGTCTAGTAGATATTTTTGTTGGTGAGAGATTCACCTTTTGTAAAGTAGTTTGATGAGAAGTCATTTTGTTTATTTTGAAAGATATTTTATTTTCAATATTACCCCTTAATTTATGTGCTGAATTTTTTTTTATCTGTTTAATTTTTTGACTATCTGTTCAAATTATTTTCTATTTATTTAAATTTATATCAATCTATTCAAATTTTTTGACTATCTAATCAAATTATATTCTATCTATTTAAATTTATATCTATCTATTCAAATTTCATCTGATCAAATTATTTTTTATCTGTTCAAATTTTTTGACTATCTATTCAATATTTTCCCTTATCTACTCAAATATATGTCTAAATTTTATTATCTGTTAATTTCTTACCCTAAATTAATTTTATTGCTTTTTTTTTTTTGAATTTTTCTATCTGTTGAAATAACAAGCCAAACCAAATCCTATCTGTTGAAATAGATAGACAAGCCACCCCTATTTGTTTATTTTTTTCTATCTATCTTCTCTATATGTTTCTCTTTTCCTATCTATTACAATTTTTTTCATCATCATCGTCTTCGTCGTTGTCGTCATCATCATCATCAACAACAACAACAATAATAATCATCATCATCATCAACAAGAACTAAAAAAAAAAAAAATCAGAGATCTGGTTTCTGTGTGTGAATCATAATTGCGTGAATCGTTGATTGTTATAGCTTAGCATTACAAATCCAAAACTTTGAATAATTGAGATACAATATAAATATACATATATGAAAGATTAAAGAAATGAATGAAGGCGGAGTGAAGATAGCAACGGCGGTGGAGCACGAGGTGTAACAGTGGCAATGATCAATAATGGTCTAGTGTAGATCTAAGATTTTTGTGGCCATCGATCTTAGATATGTGTCAGTGAGGTTAGAGAAAGATGAGAGAGAGAGAGACATTGGCCTGGCAGTTTTAGACAATGAGCTTGATGGTGACTAAGACTAAGAAATCCTACGATGATTTTAGTACCGGTGGACAACGAAGGTCGAGAAGAAGGTGAAGATTGATGAAGAGAAGAGGAATCTCTGTGTTTGTTGAATCTTTGTGCTTGTGGAGAAGTCTCGCCGACGTGAATGAGGGACGCGATTGTTGGAGGCTGAGATGGGGTCGACGACTGGTGAAGATCGATGAAGAGAAGATGAGAAGATAAGAGTAGGTGGTGCCGAAGTATGGTCGCGGCAATCACGATAACGATGGCGGTGACGAAGGCGATGGTGTCAGTGTGCAAGTTGGAGGGAGAGAGAGAGAGATGAGAGAGAGAGAGAGAAGAGATGAGAGAGCGAGCAAGAGAGAGAGAGTAGAGGGAAGAGAGATGTAGTGTGACTGTTGTTAGGGTTTGGACCGCGTATATGATATATATATATATAAGAAAGGGCATTTTGGTCATTTTATTTGAACTTGTCCTTTTAGACAAAGTATTTCAACGCATGAACTTTTAATTATATAAAATTGAAATAATGGTGCTACAAACACCAATTATTACACCAATTAGTGTGTCCAACCCAATAGATGTGGGGCTTGATACCACTGAAGGATCATGGTAGAGTGGAGGAAGAGAGGCATAAGGTAAGAATAGAACAAAATTGAGATGTGGTGCCTGATGCCACTGAAGGACCATGATAGGGTGGAGGAAGAAAGGCATAAAGTAAGAATAGAATGAAATTGAGATCAACACATGCTATAACAATGCAATTTCAAAATTATGAACGACACCTATTAACGCTAATAAAATTATGTCATATCATCTGTTAGTACACTAATTGGTGCGTATAGTTTTATTCAAATTGAAATTTCGATTTATGGATTGACTACCCTATTTTAAATCTTATATCCATTAATTACTCTAAATTCTTTTCAAATTTAATGCATTTTCTTCATTTATGTATTTTATTTTTAGATAAGATTTTCTTCATTTATTAAACAACATAAAATCGCCTTATCTATACATAATTAACATAGGCCCGACTATATAACTTGCAGTCCAACCCAATAGATGTGGGGCTTCATACCACTGAAGGATCATGATAGAGTGGAGGAAGAGAGGCATAAGGTAAGAATAGAACAAAATTGAGATGTGGCGCCTGATACCACTGAAGGACCATGATAGGGTGGAGGAAGAAAGGCATAAAGTAAGAATAGAACGAAATTGAGATGTGGGGCTTGATACCACTGAAGGACCACGATAGGAGTAGAGAAAGAGAGGCATAAGGTAAGAATAGAACGAAATTGTGATTCTTTAAATTTTTTTTATGGAATTGCTATTATCTTAAAATAGTGTAAGATAATTTCATTTATAATATATTTATAATTTTTTTTAGTTAATTAAACATAAGAATAAATATTTTAATAGAATATACATTTTATTCAATTTTATTCCAGAAAATCAAATACTATCAGAATGAATGATAATTATATTTTATTCTATTCTATCTCAGTTTAGTGAATCAAATAAAATATAAAATCTTCTTTAACATTTCACTAGTGTGTACTAGAAACTCTTTTTTTTTTTCTTTATATATTTATCATATTAAATCAAGTCATACAAATTCAAACATTATTACTATAAAATAAATAAAATTAAACCTACATTTACAAATGAATCTATTTTTAAGGAGAGATTTTTCAATGGTCTTAGGCATGATCAAATAATGCTTCACAAATATTGTCATTGATGAAGGGGCAAAATATACGATTTTTGCATGAAGATATGAAAAAACAAAAATAAACATCTATCTATACTATATATTAAGCAAAATGAGATTTTTAATCCCAAGCCTTGTGGGAGCTCCAATCTCTCAATCTAAATTTTTTGATTTTTTGATTTAAAAACAAAAAAAAATCTTAACATTTATTAATTTCTCCCAACTCCCAAGTCTTACCCTCATAATAACACTTTAATGCATTAAGAATAATCATAAAAAAAAAATTCTTTGAAATCCAACACATGAATTCCTTAAAAAGTCTCAACACATATGATTATTATCCCTCATAATAACACTTTAATCTATTAAGAACAAGCATAAAAAAATTTCTTGAAAAGTCCAACACATATGATTATTATCAAAATA
This sequence comes from Camellia japonica, assembly GCA_030407325.1. Lineage (NCBI taxonomy): Eukaryota > Viridiplantae > Streptophyta > Magnoliopsida > Ericales > Theaceae > Camellia > Camellia japonica. The sequence goes on along the minus strand of JAPPVO010000036.1, from coordinate 156,182,181 downwards.
TTAAACTTTAATATAATATAATATACAAAAAAGACATTTAATTCCTTAAAAAATCCAACACATATGATTATTATCAAAATATTAAACTTTAATATAATATAAAAAAGAAAAAAAAAAGAAGACATTTAAAAAAAATTAAAAATTAAAACCCATAATTCACATATATAGATAATTGTAAACACAATCCGTGCATAGCACGGGTAATATGCTAGTAATAATTAAAGACAAAGGGTGGTTATCGTGCGGGAGACACAACAACAATTATTGTATGGCCCGTTGGGGCTTATTTTGAGGCCACTTTGATGATTGAAATTCTTTATTTTTTAAGATATATTAAGTAGAGATTACCTATAAAAAAAATTAAGTTGATCGAATGTTAATAACCCTTTAATCGATGTGTATTTGTATTTAGTTTTTTAATTCAAATCACATTTATTATTGTTTTTTAAAATACAAGTGCAATTAAATAAAGGTCTATCGATAATCAATCAACTTTTTTTTAAGATATATTTTAATCAATATATTTAAAAAAATAAACGATTTTAATTATCAAAATAAACCTAAAAATAAACACCACGGATTGCACAACAATGAGTACTCTCGCATAACAATCACCCCAATTTGGATAATTAATAATTAACTAGAGACACACACAATTCCATTAGGACAATTCTTATTTTTTATTTTATTTTTGAGTCACCGCCAGGTTTATCATGGCCCTGTTTGGGAAGATAATTTTGAGCTAAAATGGTTAATAAAGACAAAATAAATTAAAATAGTTAATAAAATAAAATATCATATTTAAATTATAATTATTTCACTTTTTTCCTCACAATTATTAAATTAATTAAAAAAAATTAACTAACTTTTCAAATATAAATTTATTTTAATTAAAATAAAATAATCAAAATATTAAAAAATTAATTAAAATAATCACCTTTCCATATATGTCGACATATTCTTCACATGCATGATAACTTTGGTTTGGAATAGGGAGTTTTCATCTTCTTATCCAATCATGTCACTTTCTACGACGAATTTCTAGAAGACGTGTTGCTGACACGTCAACCCCCAACGCATTTATTCCCATGGTGACTTTTAATTAAATTTTTTTACTTCTTTAAAAAGTGATTTGAAAATTTGATAAGAAAATTACTTTTTTTATTTTTTTTATTTTTTAGGTTAATACTTATTTATTATATCACTTCATCGTAAAATGATCAAAATATCTCACCTAACTTACGAAATTTTATTTTTGACCCGTTTGGCTCATTTTCTAGCTATTAATTGACACGGAGGGCAGTGCAGTAATTTCACACCTTGCATTTCTGTACTCTCCAAATGATGTTTTGGTATTTTTAGCTACAGAGACTGGATTTTGGAAGCTGCTGAAACGCAGTTTTTTCATTGGGTTCCCAAATGGCCACTATGTGTTATTTTGAGAAGTTGACTTGTAGTAGTTTTTTTTTAGTTTGTAATACAAGTTAAAAATTAATTTTTTTTATATTTTTTCTTTTGAGAAGTTAGTTTGTAACTACTGATAAAATTATAATTCTATCCTTCCTGAGTTAAAATGTGCTATATAAATGAAGTTGTAAATATTTTAAATTAATGGGAGTAGTTTGGTCATTTTATTGTAATTTGACATCATAAATAAATATTAATTAAAAAAGCCAAAAGTAAAGCTTGGTTCAAAGCAAAAAAATTACTTTTTACCATCTTTTCAAAATAGGCCTATGTTATTCTGACGTTACTTCTATTTATTTATTTATTTTTAACAAAAAAATTCGTCAAAATATCATAATATCTTTGAGCGCTAACACTAAAATAATTGATTATTAGCTAAATTTAACTCAATTCACAGAAAGAGGTCTGTCACGACCCGTTCTCCGTACCTAAGGGTTAAGTATCGTGATGACCAGTAACTAAAGTTACCCTCAGCCAATCTTAAACAATTACTAAATGCGAGCGGAAAAATATTTAAGTGAGGGTACTAAAATAATCATTAGAGAAAATGTTACAGAAAATGTTACGTTTTAGTGTATTTTGGTCTAGAAAAAATATAGATAAAAATATCATAAAAATATCATAATACTCAGAAAATAATATCAAATAATAATATAAAGTTAAAATTATTTTTTTGAACTCATTTATAATTAAATAATATTAATATAAAATTTAAGAGACAACTTAAATTTTCGGATTGTTACAATCTTCTATCATTTTAAAAATTTCGTCCTCGAAATTTGTCATATGTGTAAACTATCCTCTACGCACTCTGATAAATATATTTTTGATGATTAATCTGATATAAAATATTATCTCAAAAAAATTTTACCAAAAATAACTCACTGTTTATTTGTCAAAAACTGTTTTGGGTCAAAATGAGAAACAATGAGTAACTTTAAAAACTTTTCATTAATTTTGTGAAAGATTATAGATTTAAACCCCCTTCTAAAAAGTCAAAATGATTTTTTTTTTTTCAAATGTTACAAAACATATAATACAGATTTTTTTTTTTTTGGTAAAATTTTTTTTTTCTTCAAATTATTCAGCATGAAAGATGCACACAATTATGTATAGAGTAACAAATAACTCATCTTAATTATCATAATTATCTATACCACGATTGTTGCTACACAAATATTTAATTTAAATACAACCTGTAATCTGACTCAACGTTTTCCCCATTCTATTTGTGCATGTGTCTTATGCTCCAATGCTTTTATAAAAGAAAATTTAAAACCTAGGCTCTGATACCACTTGTCACAGCCCACTTCCCGTACCCAAAGGTTAAAGTATTGTGATGGTCAGTAATTGAAGTTACTTTTGGCCAATTCTTAAACAATTACTAAATGCGAGCGGAAAAATATTGAAGTGAAGGTACTAAAATAATCATTAGATCTTTTACTTTTATAACAAAAACTTATTGACCAAAAGGCCGATATTTACATATGAAGAATAAAATTATAAATACTATAAAAGTGCTCTATGTGTCTATTCCACATTCCCGCTTCGAAGACTTTTCAAAAGCTATTTCTGAATTGTGTTGTTTCCTGAAAATTGGTAAACAGTTATAAGCACATGACAGAGTGAGAAATATTATACTAAGAGCATAAAGGTATAAAATTCACCATGGATAATTATTGGCTAAGCAAAGCTTGATATTAAAATACGAAGTATATAATACAGAGATCATTTGACATATAATATAGAAATCATATAAATAAAATAATTATAACTACGGTACAGAACAGAACAGAACAGATGTATGGACTTAAGAGGTGGTTCCCACCATAGTGTAACATTTAGCTCTGTACAACACTTTGCTCCACACCAGAAATCATAAGTTCCGTACAACACTTTACTCCACACCAGAAATCATAACCACGATACAGAACAGAACAGATGTATGGATTCAAGAGGTGGCTTGTACGAACTCTAGAGGTGGCTCCCACAATAGTGTAGCACTTAACTCCGTACAACACTTTACTCCACACTAGACATTAGGGTGTCAGTGGATCCATGACAGACAGAGGGTCACAAAGTGATTAATCAGAGGGTCAATGGTTATTTAAGTCCCTCAAAGTATGGGACCTCCGTGATGGTACTTATAAAATAGTTGCTCAAAATATATTTAATAAACAATTATATTCATGGATTTTTCTTATTATATAAAATAAGGTTCATAAATTAAAAATGGTAATATAATTTATAAAATACAATTTACATAAAATAAACTATGATAACTCAAAATATACGTAAAATATATAATAGTAACTCAAGGTATAATATAACTCACCTTAATGTTAATTCTAACTTTTACCTTTCGTTCACTCTGACGCACCAAATATTCCAAACTAAACACAAAGGTTTATAAAACTAACTAGAGAGCCGATAGGGAGGATGAGAGAGTTGGAATTGGTGAGATGCATTAACTGATAGTCATCTATGTATATAGGCGACAAGCGTGGGAACAAGACACTTGCGGGGCACGCTTTCCTTTTTAGTACAGAAAATTTGTTTGGTTTGTTTTTGGGAGAGTTGTTTTTGAAAAAAAATTTGGAGAGAGAGTTTAGAAATTTTTTTGGTTTGTTTGGTTATATATTTTGGGAGAATTTTTTTTTGGAGTTTGGGATGATTTGATATTTTGGGAGAATTTGAGTAGATGTGTGTGAGAGAAAAAGTGATTGAGAAGGAGAGAGGAGAGAGAAAAAGTGATTGATTGATGTGTAAGAGAGAGAAAGTGATTTTGGAAATTTTTTGAGAAAAACTCAAACCAAACAATTTTTTTAAATTTTTTTTTTTAAAACTCATCTTCCAAATGCAAACCAAACATACCCATAACGTTTTAGTGTACTTTAGTCTAAAAAAAATATAGAAAAAAATATAATAAAAATACTATAATACTCATAAAATAATATCGAATAATAATATAAAGTTAAAATTATTTTTAAACTCATTTATAATTAAATAATATTAATATAAAATTTAAGAAATAATTTAAAATTTTAGATTGTTACAAGATCTATCACCCATATAAGAGAAAAATACAATAATCCTGGCACAAATACCCAATTAAATTTAACATAATCTAAGACAAAATCCACCACTGGAATAAAAGAGAAATGTACTTTCAAAAATTAAACCCTATTTACCTGTGTGAAAAAAAAAAAAAAAAAAAAAAAAAAAAAAAAAAAAAAAAGTATATTTCCACTCCACCGCCACCGACGGTGATGTTATATTTATTTGCTACCACAAAAATTAAAATAAAAAAATAACAAAAATTAGAAATAAAATAAATAAGAGAGGATGCGATGCAGTGGCATTGCCGTAATTCTCATTTAATTTGGAAATATTTTGGTAAACCGATGCAGCGGCATTCCCGTAATTCTCATTTAATTTGGAAATATTTTGGTAAACGGACCCATAGGTCAGGCTATACCGACCCATAGGTCAGGCTATAAATACAGGTTTGGGGATGCGTCGTCTCGTCGGATCGTAAGAACTGTTTTTGCAAAACATTTTTGGTTTCTGAAATTTTGTTTTTCTTGTTGTGAGAAAGAGAGAGAGAAAGAGATCAATGGCTTCAGAAGAGGGACAGGTTATCAGCTGCCACACCGTCGATCAGTGGACCGATCTGCTCCAGAAGGGCAATGAATCCAAAAAATTGGTAACTATTTTTCTATTTTCTTGATTTGTTTGGAATTTTTTAGTCAATTTTCTGTATTTTAATAGCTTTGCTATACTATTACTATTACTATTACTATTTCCTTTGTTTTTTGTTCTTTAATCTCTAGATTTTTTTTCCATGTGCCTTTCTTTAATGGGTTGTGTTAATCTCTTGTTTTTGGGAATATATAGCTTGAATCTTGATTGGGGTTTTGTCAAGACGGTTTTATGTTTGGGGTTCCTCTTGTTTGTTTTTAAATTTTCTTTGGTTTCAATCAAATTTTTAGTCCTGATTTTATGTCAAGTAATATTCTGTTGATAATCCAACGTTTATGTGAGATTTGGGTGTGATTGCGGTAGGTTAGGGTTATAAATTTTTTTTTTTTCAAAAAAAAAAAAAAAATCTAATGGAATCGAATTAGATGTGTTTGGTGATAAACATAAAAACCCCCAAAATTTTCCTTTTTTTAAAAAAAAATAAAAATAAAAATCTGAAGCGTCTTTATCAGTTTGATGCTTACTCTTTACAAAAGGAAAAAAAACGTGAAACGATTTTTTTGTTCTTTTGTGAAAAAAAAAGAAAGAAAGACCTTTATAGTGTATAAAAATGTTTTAAAATATAAAAGAAAACAAAAATAAAGAAACATGTTGGTGAGTTGTTGGAGTTGGTTGCCAGCGGCGGTGGAGAGGGTGAACGGATATGATGTCTGGAGGTGGCCGCTGGAGTTGGTGCTTAGGGTGACATGTCGGATATGTGGACACTCATGTCCCTGCCATGTACACAAACACTGCACACATCTTGTGTGTCGGTGCTTCTTAAGGGTCTTTCATGAAATATATTGGTAAATCATCCATTTATAGATAGATCTAGTGATTTTTCCCCCTTTTACAGATGATTGAGATCTTTGGCACATTCACACCACAACCCCCAATTTTATTATTTTTTTTCATAAAGAAATTTAATTATAAGGAAGAGGGGGAAGAAGAACAGGCAAGTCTTCTCTTCCCCTTTTGTGTTGTGTTGTGTTGTGTTGTGTTGTATGTCTTCTTTTTAAATCTTGTAAATTTTGATGGCACAACCAGAGCCAACTATAATGCTCAATATAGTTTTCTTCCATTTGTTAAAAGCTTGGATACTTTTGTAGTTATTTGCCTGAAAGAAAATACTAAGGACTTATTGGGATAGGTGGTGGTGGATTTCACTGCTTCATGGTGTGGACCTTGCCGTTTCATTGCTCCAATTCTGGCAGAGATGGCCAAGAAAATGCCTCACGTCATATTTGTCAAGGTGGATGTTGATGAACTCAAGGTAATCAAATACATAAGGCCCTTTTTATGTGTTCAATTCTGACCTGAAAAACTGTATGATCAAATGGGATTATCGCAATCTTGAAATTCCTGTCGCAATTTCTAACAAGAAACTACTTTTTTTCTCTGTAGTCTGTTGCTGAGGATTGGGCCGTGGAGGCAATGCCTACTTTTGTGTTCATGAAGGAAGGAAATATAGTTGACAGGGTTGTGGGTGCGAAGAAAGACGAGCTGCAGAGTACAATTGCAAAGCACGAAGCTGCTCCTGTTACTGCTACTGCTTGAGTTGTGTTTATGTTTGAGGAGATGTGAAGCTTGGTACCTTGTCATAGTTGTTTTATGCAAGTATTTATGAAACTATGTAGTAGGCCATTTAATGGTTGAATGCATGTACTTATCTCTTACTGTATGTAGATGTTGAAGGAAATAAATCTATGAATCTTGGTACCTTCTAGGACTTGTGTTTGTTAACTATTGTTTGTTTTTTCTCGTATATAAGAGGAAAATTAGACCTCAAAAGAGCATCTCTTTTGTTTTTTTTCATACCAAGTGGAAAATCCAACTTGGAATTGACTGACAGCTTGCTTTGCTCTGGAGAGAATTCTCTGAGTCACCTGAATGAAATTTGTTTAGGAAAATGAGTGGTAATTCTAATTAAAGCTATCACTAATGACTCACTGTCGCAATATGTGTTGTGTTTATTTTTTTTTTTTTTGCTTTGTCACTTCATTAGTGGTGGGTTTAGAGTTATTAAATTGGTGGTCTCTAGCACCATCAATTTGTTTATTTGGATTGTCAGTGTCTAGATGTTGAATTTAATAAATCTTTGAGGTTAGATTTGAAATTTTAGGTATAATGCTTACTGATGAGAATTAGGTCAAGTTTGACGACTCAAAAATAATTTATCTTTTTATTTTTTTTTATCACATCATTTTTATCACATCTTTGAGGTTAGATTTGAAATTTTAGGTATATTAAGGAGTTATTTGGCATATATTATTTTAGTCTATCTTTTTATTTTTTTTGAGTTACATCAATTAACATCTCCTTTTTATTTTTTTATATATTTTTTTATAAAAAATTAAAAAATATATTTATTTAAAATATTTTAAATCACTATTTATTTAGATCATTTTAAATAATCCCTAGTTAAAAATATTTGAGGGGTACATTGGATTTTATGGGTTTGAAATAATATGCGATTTGCATTTGATTATGCAAAGATGATGGGACAGGCATTGGTTCCAATGAGCTTGACATTTGAGAGCATTGTATCAACATGAATTGAAACATGGATGTGTTTTGAGTAGTTGATAAAAAATTAATTCTTTAATTTATTTTGTATTTTTATAAATAAAAAATATAAAAGGTGATTTAATTCAAAATAAATAAAAAGTTAAAAGCTGAGACCCCATAGAAGCATGTGTTTTTTTTTCTCATAATTAGTCCAGCTTACAAGGGGGTGTGGTTAACTTGCATAAAAAGAAAAGGGGCACTTTTCATGAATTTATATTCTATATATTTAGTGTATATTATTCTTTTATATTTCAACAAGTTTTTATAGGTGATATAGCTATTAAAATATTTTTAATAATATTTATATTTATAGTATGGATGTTTAGTGATGTGAATATTCACACCTTCCCATCAATGTGAATGTTAACATATTAATGTAAATATTCATATTGTCAATGTGAATGTTCACACTATCAATATGAACATTCACAAATATTTACGTTGTAAAGTATGAATGTTCATATCATTAAATTGTTAACCGTTTAAAAAATATTTGTAAGGGTAAAAATGTCCATAAAATATTTTAAATATGAGAATTAGGATTTGGTAGATCAAATGTTCAAATAATAAGATTTATTAGAATACAAGAATATCTTATGAATTAATTGAAATATAAACACTGAAAAAATAATTTTCTAATAAATCTCTGAAAGAAAATGTTATTTACTTAGAATTTTTACTCTAAAAGGTATATATTTAATTAGATTTTTTACTTTGAAAATTATCTCAAAATTAAAATGTGTGGCATAGATTCAAAGTTTGTGTAATATAGGTCATATAAAATAAATGTGGCTCATAAATGTAATTTTTGAGTATCTTTTGAATTAATAATTCAAAACATTAGGGATTATTTCATGTGATTAGACTATTAGTCCATCTGGATTAATAGTCTATTGCTTTGTTCAATTTTTTTGCTCTGGATTAATAGTCCCTCCGGACTATTAGTCCCTCATATGAGGGATTATTATATCCTAGAGGGAGGAGTGGGATTATTTTCAAGGGATTGGTATCTCATGGGACTAATGTGTGAAATGTCCATTTTACCCTCATTCTATTACTTAATAAATAATTGAAAAGGGGTAAAATAGTCTTTTGAACATTTATAAATTATTTTTTTAGTGTTGTTAATTTAAAATTATATATTAAATAAAAAATATAAATTATAAATTTAATTTAATTAAAAATAATAAATTAAAATTATGGCCTTATAAATTAATTTTTTTTAGTGTTGTTAAAAAATTAAATTTATATATTAAATAAAATAAATTAGTGTTGTTAATTTAAAATTATATCAATAAAAAATATAAATTATAAATTTAATTTAATTGAAAATAATAAATTAAAATTATGGCCTTATAAATTAAAAAATTTTAGTGTTGTTAAATTATAAATTATAAATTATAGATTACAAGTTTAAAATTATATATTAAATAAAAATTATAAATTACAAGGGTAAAATAGTCTTTTGAACATTTATCCTTATCCAGTCCGTCCAACCAAATATTGAATTCACAAAAAATAGTTCAATCGAGACATCTAATCCCATGACTAAACAAATATAGGATACAAATTTAGTCTAACCAAATAGTCCGGGGACAATGTATCCCAGGACTAACAGTCCGACGGATTACAAACCTCCCATATCTAATATGTCCGAACAATGTTTAATTGATAGGATTAGAGTATGAGATTGTGATTATTAATCTATGGATCCAATAATCTTGTGTTTGTTTTAAAATTTTATTTTAGAATTATTAATCTAATAGATAATTAATCTAATAAATTTGTAGTATTATTAGTAATGGGATAGGGGTGGGATTATATATCCTAAGTTAGGAAATAAAATAAAAAGACTCTTTTACTTACTAATACAATGCAAATCAAATAATGAATAAGGAGATAATTTATCTTATTAATTTAATTAAATAATAAATATCACACTAATTTAATAAAATTATTAATACTTTTACTATTAATTTTATAAACCAAACATGACCAAGAGAGAACATTGCCAAAGAGAATAATATAAGAAATATCTCGATCATCAAAAAGATGTGAATGCCATGAATAGAGAATACTTTAAGAAATATCTCAATCATCAGAAAGGTGTGAATGACATGAATTGAGATTGAGAGGCTATCATAGTTGTTCAGACTGGACTAAAGAAATTCCAAATTTTCAGATTTATTTATTTATTTATTTTTAAGTTAGAAATCAATTTGACAAAAATAAATATTAAAAAAATATTTTTAAAATTATTTTGTTTTAAAAACACAATTATATGAAAATAATGAGTGTTTTACATATATATTTCATTTTATTCACCAAATTATTATTATTTTTTTAAATTTCAAAAACTAAATTATGAAAACTCAATCAATTATTATTATTATTATTTTTATTATTTTTATTTTAATAAGTTCAACTTATCATCATGGCTACAAAGAGGTAACCCAAACGGTTAGGGCCTTCTTACCCAACAACTCTCTTAGGATAGAAACATTCATTGTATTATATCTCTTAAAACGATTATTACCCATAAATGTTTGATATAAGTTATTTTGTCTCATAAATTCTAAGTAAAAATTGTACCAAACATTTTCATATAAATTTTCAAAATAAAAAAATTATAAGTATTCTCTATGCACATCAACATGTAGGTAGTGAAAAAAATGAGGAGTTTAAAAAAAAGTAATTTAAAATTATAATTATTAATTTAAATTTAGATGTAGGTCATGTTTCATTGCTTCATTATAGAGGGTATAGATATAGTGGTGGCTCTAGGAATTTTTATAGATGCACCTCACAAGCTTAAGTTGTAAATATTCTATTAAAAAAAAAGGAAAAATAAAAACTTTTAAACTAAACAACATTCTCTCTATTTGGTTTAAAATTTTTAGAAATAGTTTTTAAGTTTTTGATTTTTTGTATTTTTTATTTTGTATTTTGTAATTTTTAGTGATTTTTTTTTTCATATTGTAATCAAATTTTTTTCAGATGCACCTAAAATGTAAATTCTTTGGAAAAATCTTTACAAATATCATAAATACAAAGAAAAGTACTTTTTTTGTATTTAAAAAAAAATCACAAATACTTTCTTTTTTAAATATATCTAGATTAACTGAATCTAAAAAATAAACGAATTTGCTTAAAATATTTAAAAAGTTCAACAACAGACAAAGAAATACGAAAAATAAAAAATTTAAAAACTATTTTTGAAAATTGTTAACCAAATAGAGAGATTTATTAAACTCTTCAAATAGTGAGTCTCTAATGAGTGTGAATCCCTATTTAATGGGGTTCCTTAATTTTTTAAAGAATTCAAATCATATTAAGGGGTTGTTTGGAATATTCTAAATAAGTATACTTTTTGACTTTTTATGAAATATGGGTTGGGTTTGAAGTGATGTGGTAGAGAGGTAATGTGGCTTAAATAAGATGATGTGACTTAAATAGCATAGTAACTTTTTGATTTTTTAACTTTTTTTGAAGATGCTAAACTTAGCCTAAATAAACTATGAATAATATAAAAATAAAAAAATAAAAATTTTAAGAGTTTTTGTTCGCTTTGGGGGGGGGGGGGGGGGGGGGGGGGTGGTGATGGAACCCCATCAGGAACAATGTGCCGTCACCCCCTAGATAGATCATGTTTCGCTTCAAAAGTAACATGCGTTTTGAGTACAGGATAAGGAAATAAAAGAAAAAGGGGATAGGTGTAGTTTGACTTCAACAATAATCTTCTTTTTTTTATTACGGGATAAGGAGATGGGGATACGAGATAGAGAATATTGAGTATTACATTGGTGGTGTCTTTTGCTTCAAAACTTATTCGGTGGTGAAATATATATTAATTAGTATATTAATTAGTGTATCAATTAGTATTATATCATTATTATTGACTCTGTCTATTAATTAAATTATAAATATCTAAAATTTTTAAAATTATATCACATTTTTTGTTAATACATTAATTAATATATTAATTGATCTATATAACATTATTCAATCTTATATGCTTTTTATTACGAGATAAAGAGAGAGAAGGAAAAGGGAATAGATGTGGTCTGATTTCAACTGTAATTTTTTTTTGCCCTTTTTTAATTAGGGGATAAGGAGATGGGATACGGAAAGGAGAATATTGAGTTTTACATGTTTTTATTCAATGTTATTTAATGCACTATTAAAATTCTTGTGGAGGTTTAAATGGGAAAACATAGAAATTAAGTAATAATATAGGAATTGTTGTACTAGGAGGATTAGTGTTTGGTTTGCTTTTGAGAGAGTGATTTTTAAAAAAAAATTTAGAGAGAGAGTTTAATTTTTTTTTGGTTTGTTTAGTTGTATATTTTGAAAGAATAATCCTTCGTAACTTGAAATCTCTCTGTCCCAAATAGCTCGACTGCTCAAAACAACGTCGTTTTGGACAAATTTTTTTTCCCCCTCTTATATCGCTGAAATAGAGAGAGGAAGAGAGAGAAGAGAGGAGAAGAGAAAGAGAAAGAGAGAGAAGAGAGAGGAAGAGAGAAAAAGGAGGGGAAGAGAGAGCACCCATCACCGGTGTCGCCATCACCGGTATTGCTATCCTCTATGTGTATACACAGATCTGTATCTCTCTCTCTCTCTCTGTTCTGAGTTATGGATGATGATGATGATGATGTGTTGATGATGATGATGATGATAACAGATGATGTGATGATGATGATGATGATGTGTTGTTGATGATGATGATGATGATCTTCTCTTCTTTCTTCTTTTTCTTTCTTCTTCTTGTTTATGGACTGAAACAGATGAGAAAAGAGAAGGAAATTAGGGGGAAAAAAATTTTTTCAAAACGACGTCGTTTTGGATTCGAGCCATTTGGGGCCAAGTATTTTTCGGGCTACGTAGCAGCGCTGATTTTAAAAATAGTTTTGGAGTTTGAGATGATTTGATATTTTATTATAATTGAGTAGATGTGTGTGAGAGAAAAAGTGATTAAGAATGAGAGATGGGAAAGAAAAAGTAATTGATTGATGTGTAAAAAAAAGAAAGTAATTTTAGAAATTTTTTGAAAAAACTACAAATCAAACAAAATTTTGAAATTTTTTTTTAAAAAACAACACTCCCAGAATCAAACCAAACAACTCTCTCTGGAACTCTTTCATCAAATGATTAAAAATAATTATACGCTTCCATGACATTTTAACCAAACAAAATAGCCTACTTGATGTGACTTTTGTAAGTTGATGACAAGATAAAGAGACAAAACCATCTCTTCTTCGTGTTCTAGATAAACAAGTTTTTTTTTTTTTTTTTCTCCATTTAGATTGTTTAAACTATTTATATCTAATGAGATGTAAATCAAAATTACACCAAATAATTCCGCATAGATTCTGGAAATAAATTTTAAAAAAAGTTATAAGTTGTTTTTATAAGTTACACCAAACAATCCCATAATACATCACTTGTTTTATCTAAATAATTTATTCCATCTATTTATGTCACAATATTACTTATCTCATATAATCTTATATATCAAAATTTCCATCCCATCTAATCTGATAGTATAACTCATTCCTCAAATCTATCAATAATATATTCATATTCAATTACATATTAAAAAAAAAAAAAAAAATGATTATCAAATGCTCCCTTAATGAATTACACGTCATTTGGGAACCTCACAAAAAAAGTCAATTTTGATTAAAAAGAGTTTAAAAAAAAAATTAAAAGGTCATTAAATTGTTTATCATCAACTAAAAAATAACGGTGGTGCACCAATTAATGTACTAATTAGTTAGTACATTAATTAGTATATATAACATTATTTAAAAAATAAATGTTACATCAACTTTTTTACTCACAAATAAAAGTATATTTAGTAATTTTTTAAACACATTAGCCTTCTTAACTAAAAAGAAAATTAAAAAAAAAAATCTAAAAATCACACAAAAGGCAAACCCAAACGAGCACTCACTGTTACAGATAAATAATTTGCATTTACATTTGCATTTGCATTTGCATTTCAGCAGAATATCCCAACAAGCAATACAGACCGTTCGATATGTTCCTGCTGCTTTTGACTAAAGAATAATACTTTAGGCCCCCTCAAAAGGGGCACCCCCTCACCCCCCTTTGACATGTGTCAGGGGTTGATTGGATGTGCAGGAAAAAAAAAAAAAAGAAAAAGAAAAAGCAACCAATGAGAGTGAGAGGGGGTGAAAGGGGGTGATGGGAAAAGGGGTCTCTATCATTGTTGTTGACTAAAACACAAAAGATTTGCCATGATCCAACAAATAAAGGATAAATTATACGGAAATTTGGTCAGAAGTCCCTCGTCCAGACAGGCTTACAATTATTAATGTATAGACTCCAATAAAATTTTTATTTATTTTTTATTTTTTATTAATTATTTATTTATTTTTTGGGAAGGATACGGAGAGTACAAAACTATATTTGTACTGACGAATTTACCCATTTTGATTCATTTGTGAAACTCAGTCGTGCACCATATAGATCTCAAGTCGATCACGTGAGAATGGATGCTCAAAGGCGGTGTTTGGCAATAATTTTTTTAGGCTTTTTTTTCACTAAAAGACAAATTTTTTGTAAAATTAAAAAAAATAAATTTAAACAAAATATTACATTAAACTTCATAATTATTTCACTTTTTCTCTCACAAATATTACATCTAACAACAAAAAAACCCAACTATCCTACAACTAAAAAGACCTACATAAAAATTCACTTTCCAAACACCCACTTTGTTGATTTGAAAGGCTTACAGTGTGGGACCTCTGAAGGTTTATGAAGAGATGTGAGTGTATAGGATTACTCTGCTTTCGAAGGTCTCGTTTGAGAGTAGACTATTTTAGTAATTTTTTAGTTTTTTAATTAAAATATGAGATAAAAAAAATAGTATGTTTAGAGTGATTTTTTTGATTTTTTATGAAAAAATATGCAAAAAGTAGAGAGAAAATGAAATCTTTGACTTTTTGGTATAGATTATAGGTTTTTTAGTTTTTTAATAACTTTTTGGTTTTTAAACTAAGAAAAATGCCTAAGACCCCCAGTGGGGTCACTGGGGGTCATGAATGGAGAGGAATGATTGGCCCAAAAAAAAATTGTTTTTTTTTTTTTTTTTTTTTTTGATTTTGGCAAATGGTGAGCTGCCACCTCACTGGGGGTCAACCCCTAGTGGGGGTCTGTAGCACTGCGCTTAAACTAAAACAAGCACTTGCCAAATGAGCCCTGAGTTGATATGCTTTATGTTGTGTTTGGAAAAGTTGGTAAAAAGTTTAATTTTCTAGCTTTTTTATGATTTTTTTGATCTTTCTGTGTAAAAAAATAAAGAAGTGATGTGACTTAAAAAAGTCAAAAAATCAAAAAACTAAAGTAGAGTTTTGTAAATATGATTTGAAAATAAAGTTGTATTTTGAGTTTGTGAGTTTGGAGTTATGATTTGAATGTGAAAAATTTGTTTGGTAAAAAAGTTTTGAAAAGAGTTTTGAATTGAGTGGAGAATTTTTGATGTGACATATGATATTTGATATAACGGTGGTGCTAGAGACCACTAATTTAGTAACTCTAAACCCACCACTAATGAGGTGGCAAAGTAAAAAATAAAAAATAAATAAAAAAATCAGACACAACACATATACCCACTGCCATATCATTAGTGGTAGCTCTAATTAGAGCTCTCACTCATTTTCCTTTGGAAATTATTTTAAACCTTTAAAATGTTATAACTTTTAATTTATACATTTATTTTTAACGAAATTAATAATTTTAAAATTCTTTCATCGAGGTCTATCAAATAAGATTTAGGTTGATTATATATATATATATTTTTAAAAGTCAAATTTTTACCGTTAAAATTAACATAAATAGTAAAATTTTACTTTGATTTACAGTAAAATTCAATATAAAATTTTAATTTTTCAATAGTAAAATATCATTATCATCATTAAATACCATAATCACAATAATTATTAATAAACAATCAAAAAAATAACTTTAACTGAATAAAATTTTACCATCATTCTATCACACAAGGACATCTTCACTATGAGTTCAAAAACGAATCATATAAAAATATAATACTAGAGTAAAATTTTACTGTTATTCTATGAACATATCATTAACCAAAAAAACAAAATATATATTACAAAAAACAACCACAATAAATAGAGTTCAGAAATAAATCTAATATAATATGATATTAAAATATGATAAATATAACATTATTGAAGAAAATTATTCACTATTCATGCGTGAAAGATGTTACAATAAAAAGTGACAGAGGGGCGTTTTGGTAAACTGGTAAAAAGTTAGGCTATGTTTGGAGAAGCTTTTCAAACACATTTTCATCCCTTATTTTGAGTGTCTTGTTTGTTTAGAGTTTTCAAAAATTAATTCCACATTCACTTTTGAAAACTCTTTCTCATTTTTGAAAACTCTTTTCAAGTCGAAAAAATTTGGACTAACCAATCGTCCTCCCGAATGACCAGAACCGTGCTCTCTTTTTTTTATTTTTTTAATTTTTATAACAATTGACACCTGTTATTTTTTATATTTTAAATAAAAAAAATGGAATTTTTAAATTTTTTTATGAGTTTTGAATAGAATTTTAAGTTGTGTGTTTGGTTATGAGTTGTAAGTTTTTATATCAACAAAAATGAGTGAGACCACTAAAAAGATGAGCACTAATAGCTCTAAAGTGGTGTGGGATCCCACATGATGAGATGTTTTGCTCTTGTTTGTTTGTTTGTTTGTTTTTTTTTAAATTTCCACCTCACTAGTGGTCCATTAGTACTCCCAAATTAGTGGGATAAATCATTGTTGTTTGGGCAATTTCATTTTATCACACACTAACTATAAGGGTAGTTTGGGTAAAAATGTTACTTTTGCAGAAATTTCCTTTGTCAATGTGCTTATGCCATTGAAAACTTATACGGAGTGGTCTTCCGCTGAATCTTCCTAAATTATAAATCGGAAGTGATTGAGACCCCTCCCCCTACCTCCATCACCCCCCCTCCCCACACGTGGGGGTTGGTGATTGGAGGAGGAGGAGGAGGAGGAGGAGGAAAAAAAAAAAAAAATAGCCAATCATAGGCCAGTGGGGGTCGTGGGGGTGACCCCTTGTGGGGGTCTGGATCATTTTTCATTATAAATACACTCTTTAAAATATATAAATAATATTTTCATATAGTTTGGGCAATTACATTTTGTCTCTTGAGATTTCCAATCATATGACAAAGGGTCATCCTCCATTAATCAACCGTTAAATTAAACTAATAGGAAATACAATGTAGCCTACAATTTTTATTTTTATTTTTTTTAAATATAAAAATACATATATTAACCTTGATGAAGTTAAAATACTTTATTTTCTTTTTTATTTTACTATTTCACCTTCTTTATTTTTCATTTTCTCTCAACTAGTAACACTACTTTGCCCATCTATTGCACCACTCTCTCCCACTCTCAATCATCATCACAGTCATTTTTGTCTGTAAGCATTTGATGTGTCGTCAATGAGGGTTGGAGAATATTGTGAGGGTGTATAGAAAAGGATTTGGTAGATAGTGGATGAAAATGAGGGAGTATGATAATTTTATTTTGGTATTAGAAGATATTTGGGTAATTTTTATGTTTTTATGTTAGATCAGATGAAGGATAAATTCTGACAAGGGATATTGAGGAAGAAATTTATAATTTTGACAAACCTCAAGAAATGCATTTGTAATTTATTCATAAATAGATATGCAGGAGGATGACTGGTAATTCTAATTGCACTACATTTTTATCTCATTACACTTTTTTTTATTACAATCCCACCCAAATCTAAGATTACCAAAAACTACATAAAACTCAAAATCAACAAAACCCTAACTTCTCAACACGTTCACTCCTTCACCACCATCTCCACCAGCCACCACATTATTGTCGATGCTGATGTCGCCATCCACTGCTATCGGCACCATCTTCTAACATTTTCTCCCCTCTTTACCACTTTTGACACCACCTTATCTTTTCTTTCTTCGTCTTTTTTTTTTTTTTTTTCTCAAAAAAACCTTAGATTTCTTTCACTCTTTCTCTCCTACTCACTCAAGTACACACAGATCTTTGAGTTAGAAAGGGGGCGGTTTCCATAGAAGTGCAGTGGCTGCAAAAAAAGGTAGTAATGACAGTGGCTTGGAAGGCTATGAAGGTGGTGGTTGCGATGGCGGTGAGGTTGCGAGGTGATAATTTTGGGGGTCGCAAGGTAGTGGCCACGACAGTGGGGTGTTGAGGGGTGGTGGTGGTGACAATAGTTGTAATAGTTAGAGATGGATGAATTGGGGTTTGAAAGATTTTGAATGTGAAGAGAAGTGTGGAGGTTAAGAACGAGAGTATAAGTGAAACAAAGGGGTCTATCAAGACATAAAATAAGATCTTTAAAATTTTGAGAGACGTGTAATTAGAAAAATCATATAAGAGCAATTTCAACCGTATTCTTTATTTTTTAATAGTTCAAATATAAAAAAGTATATTATTTATTTTGCATATATATATTTTTTTCGAATATATATACTCCAATGCTACTCTTTATTTTACCTATATTTATCTGCAAAAACTATTTAAAGAGTCTCCCAAGGCTCTCCAAATGTTGCTAGCATTGAATTTTTTTTTGTTAAAATAACTATTGTAATAGCTAGCACATTTAAGTGACTAAAATAGAATGATGTTAATTATAATAACCAACAAATCTTTTAAAGAACCCTTTTAAAATACTCAAGTATCTCGAAGGGACTCTTTAAACAAGACATTTTACAATTATAGCTAGCATCATTATATTTCAGTTATTTGAACGGGCTAACTATTACAATAACTATTTTATCAGAATTCTTTACGACTAGCTACATTTGAAGAGCCTTGAGAGGCTCTTTAAACAATTTGTGTATAAATTAGTAAAATAAAGAGTAGCATTGTAATACATAGATAAAAAGAAATTAAGCAAAATAAAGAATATACATTTTTTATATTTTAGCTACTAAAAAATGAGTATGATTGGAGTTGCTCTAATAAAGTAAAATTGAAGTATAAACAAAATTACTCGAGGAAGAGAAAACATATATTTTTAATAAATCTACTAAGTATTTG
This sequence comes from Camellia japonica, assembly GCA_030407325.1. Taxonomy (NCBI): domain Eukaryota; kingdom Viridiplantae; phylum Streptophyta; class Magnoliopsida; order Ericales; family Theaceae; genus Camellia; species Camellia japonica. The sequence continues at coordinate 156,163,281 of JAPPVO010000036.1, read as the reverse complement.
TAATTTACAATATAGAGAAGGAGGGGAGAAATTCTATTTTCATACACCGTTTAGCCTCTATGCACATCATATCTTAGTTCATACACTTATAAATTTGAATATATTATTATTTTCTCATTCCACACACCAAATGTTTCAAACATAGCCCTAACCCATAATTTGTACACACACCACACAAAAACCCATTTCCACATACCACACCTTCACACCCCTAAATCGTTTTCATTGTGCACACCAAACCCTTAACTCCGGTGATTCCAATCATGTTCCAGCAATTCGATATGTTTCCAGCAATACTCGACTCCATTGAAGACCTAGATTCAACTCCACTGCATTCTTGAAGGTACGGAATGTTTATCTACCGCCTATTTCGTGGTTATTATTGAATAAATCTGCAAAAATAAGTTATAGTTTTACCAATTTCGGTAGTCATTCGATGTTTGTTCGTGATGAGACGAAAATAATCCATTCGGAATTGGTTTTTCAAATCAATTGATTTTATTCGTACTTCCAAAAAATATTGGATTCATTCGGTTCTGTACTGTCAAATTGTTTTTGTGTTCAATTCTGTATTTTTGAATTGTTTATATGTGTTTATTTTTTACTTCCAAATTGTTTATGTTTTTTCGGTTGTGTATTTCTGAATGAAATTTTTAATTTTTTCTTCCCCTGTTAATATTATGCAGATGGATGTTGATGCTAGTCAACGTTGGCCATCTACAACTTTGAATAGAAGATTTCGTGAGTGTAAACACCCCATTTTGACTGCCCCTAAAACTTGGGTGCTTCACTCCGAACACTCAATGATGAAATGTTACGATGTACAAATCGTTCGAATCTTCAACAAAAGAATTCAGTTTCAAGCTTTAAAACCTAAACCTTACACTCCATTTTGACCAAAACCTTTTTTTTTCTAGCTTGACCACTTAGAGAATAGCTGGCCAATAGATGGCTAGCAGGCCATTTTGATTGGGCCGACCATACATCCTCATGGCCGGCCGGCCATGTTTAGCGAAAGCAGATATTTTGCAGTAGTCAGCTGCTCCCATGCACGAGATTTGGACCAGCTATCTTTTTTGGAGATATTTCCAACGTGCGAAGTTAAAACTCTATAAATACAAAACCTCTCTTCATGGTTTAGGGTTAGAAAAAATTGCCAAAAGCCTAAAGCTTGTCCAACACACTTCTCTACCCTCTTGCAATATAGATACACAATAGATACACCATATAAGCTTAAAGTTGAAGCCTTTTGCTGAGGTTTTGAACACAATTTCAAATATTTGAGAGTGTTTAGAGTGAGGTTTGTTAACTAAGAAGATCTTCTTCTATTTCAAGAGGTGAACTTTGAACATTTTTCACCATCTTTTCTCTATATTTTTCTTGTCTTTACATACTAATTTTAGAGTTATTTTAAGCTTAAAATGTGATTAAAACTTTATTAAAGTGAGTGAGCTAGCCACCCTTTTATTGGCTAGCTCACTAGTTGTGCACGCTTTGTTTTCTTTCATTTTTTTTTTTTTGCACTTTCTTTTCACTTCATTTGGTTAAATTTCAGCACTTTTAGCACTATTTTAGATTATTTTTGTGTGATATGAATTGAATATTATAAAAGTGTCCTCGTCCTCCTTGCTACATGTGCTCTTACTTCCTATACTTTGAATTTCATATTTGTGTTATTGTAAGTCCTCCCGGATTTGGCATGTTTAGGACATAGGGACCAATCCATTTGAGTTGATCGTTTTTACTTTGTTATAGCTTTCCTTATATATCTTGGAACCTTATGGTCATGGAAGGATTAGAGCTTAGGCATAGCCACCCCGCCACAAGTTTGCATAACTAGTGATAAATTTCTTGTTTTCATATTGTTGTTGTCCACCTTGAAGCTAGGTAGTAGCTTCTGTGTTCAAAGGGTTGAAAAACTCTCTTATCGATCATTTTCGAAACATAGAAATGGATGTCTCATCCTTGTTCCATGAATAAAAGAGGAGTTGTCATCAACTTTGGCGAGTTGTGTGTTTAAGCTTTGATAGATAGCTTGCTTCTTTTTTTTTTTCCCCCTTTACTTGCTTTGTTACTCCTAGAGAGTTCTTTATCGAAAAGTGTTGAAAACTCTCTCCTAGTTCCACTTTGAAGCATGAAAATGGATGTTTCATCCTTTATTTCATGAGTAGGGAGAGGAGTTGACAACAATTTTTGAGTTGTTATTATTTTTCGTTTTAGTTGCTCTATAATCATCACACACTATCTTGTGATGTTTGATGATTTGTGAAGCATGTCTACCTCTTCCTTAAATAAATTCATGATAGGAAGGAAGTAAAGAGAATAGACTTTTTTTTTTTTGTGTTTAGCTAAGTCTTCTCTTATTGCTTTTGAGATCATCACGCAACAAACTTGCGATGGTTGATGATTTGGGAAGCAAACATATTCCCTCCTTGAAAATCTTCATGACAGGAGGGAACAAGAAGGATGAACATCTTCTGAAAACACTTTGTCTTGCTCTGTTCCAGTTCTGTTGCAGCAGGGTTTTCCTCAAAAACAGTGGCCGGTCGGCCATTATTCTGTACGGCCAACCATCTGATCAGGACGGCCGGTCAAGCATGTTGTATGGCAGTGGTAATTTTCTAGCAAAACAGAGCAGATCTTGAGGCCAAAACATAACTATCTTCTGACTGCGAACAAAGAGGTTTTCGGAGGATGTTTTCGCTTATGCACATGCGATTCCCCACCTCTCATTCAAGTCCTTTAGATTAGTAGCTTTGAGATTCATAATTTGCAATAATAGTTAATAATTAGTTAATTAGTTCATTCATTTATGTTTGTAATAATTAGTCAATTAGGACATTCGCATCCTCTGTATGAGGGCAAATTTGTAATATTTGTATTTCTTTCTCCCTTTTACTTACATGTTTACCGTGGTTGTATATAGCATCATGTTTTCTTTTACCATTCCCATGCTTTGTATCCATTTTTGCATACATTAAAAATTCCGCTCATCATACATAATGCTCTTATCAATTCCTAGATGATTATGTGCACTATCGCATGCTTTGAGTTGCTTCATATGCCATGTTAGTAGCCGAATTTATTAGTTGCATTTTGTATGCATCGCATTAGCCACTTGCATATTAGGATCATGCATTTTTCTAACCATCTTCTTTTCTTTGCTTGCCTCATTTGAGTACTAGGTGAGCATTTTTGCTTTAGCATATTACACGTGTGTTTACATTGCCATGTCAAGCATACTACCATGAGGCTATATGCTTATGTGAAATACCTCTTTGAATGCCTGTGGATAAAGGCTATTTCGCTTAAGTTGGAATGACTTTGATTATTGTACATATGAGCTCATTTTTATTTTTTATTTATTTATTTATTTATTTTTAAGTTACACATATTCAAAACTCTTTTCACGAAAGCATGAAATCAAAACATTTCAAAGCAAGTGACGTGGTCTATGCTTGCTTGCTTCACATAGTAATGCTAGTATATTAATAATTAGAATATGAGCATATAATGTTCATAAAATTCACATCATGATTAGTAGAGGCCGATTTTTGATTGGGTGAGTGGGGTGCTCAATTCATGACCTTCCCCTCTCATACCTAAATTCCTGAACTGAGACATTTTGGTTATGACGGATAAGTGGCCTTTGGCACGAGTCACGGGTTTTCTAAATTTTTCAAAAATATTTAGGTGGCGACTCTGAAATCTGGCAATGTAGTCCATTTTTGGCATCTCTGATGATCAATGGATTTTCTAGGATTTGCTGGATTTGGACTCTCATTCATTTTTCTGTTTCATATTGCACTTGTGAGACCAGATTCAGAACTACGGGAGTTCGAACTGTGGGGCAATCGCATCCGAGGAGACTAAACCCCTCCAAGAAGAGCGAAAAACCAGCTACAGTGAGTTATAAAATATTGGGCGTAGATGTAGTAGTGGACATACTGAACATGGTTGTGGCCATACTAGTTATGCCAGAGCGCATGATGATGATGCACCAGTTATGCCAAACAATGCCATGGATGATGAGCTTGTAGGTGTTCACCTAAAATCCTTAAGCGTAGCAATGTAATTATTATATTCCTTTTCAGTCGATGAATATACTAAATAGTTTCATGTGATGTTAAACTTTTCTCATGTTTTGTTTCTCCCAAACATTTTCTTGCATTTCGTCAATAGATTCCTACTAATATGCCAACAACATAATAAATTTTAGGCATTTAAAAAGGTATTGTCAATGGCATTCATCAAGGCTAGCTCTATGTCTGTGACAATGACTGTAGGAAAAACACTATTATCTATAAGATTGCAAAATGTATGTAACACCCAAACATAGTTACCAACCCGCTCAAACTGCAAGTATGCAAAAGCCATAGAGAACATCATGTTAGTTGATGCCACTCCTAGAAGAGGAAGTCGATATCGATTCATCTTATAGGTGCAATCCATAGTCAACATACGAGGAAATGTATGAAGTAAATCCAAAGTGACTAGATGTGCCCAAAACAAGTTAGTGATAGTAATAGTGTCTTCCTCACATCAATGACGCTCAGTGTAATTATACTTTGCTAATTCACCCAAGAGTCGTATTTTGGATCTACTAGCTTTCTCTATAACATTACATCAATGTCGTACATTATAAATTGTCTTCATTGGGCTTACATTAAGGGCATCCCTCTATTTTAGTGTAATTAATATCTCTTTTGGTCTTATTATGCTCTTTGACATATTCATTAACAATGATTTTTCATTATATGACAATCTCCCTATATATGAATGTCCTTGGAAATACTATGCAGTTCACATACTACATGCAATGTTCATTCATCGTTTATTTTCAACTTGTATGCCCTCAAATCAAATGGACATCCACACTTTTTTGTACCCATTTGTCAACATATCTTTCGTGATTTATACTTGCCATTCCTCTCATAAGATAAATCATTGGTCTCTTATGATCGCCATCATAGTTTGATATCTTTATAACAATAACAAAGCCATTTCATCCTTTCAATATCACGTACCCAAGCAAGCAATTCATCTTTATTGTCAAAAAAAACCTATATATAATGTAAGATAACTTTCATAAGAACAAACTAACAAACAAAAAACTTACAAGTTAAGAAATTATTGCTAAAGGTTACTTATTTAGATGTAAATTAACTAGTACAATCCATCACCATATCAAATCGAAACTCATTTCCTTCAGTGGATGCAATCTTTAAAAAAAAAAAAAAAAGTTCAAAACTTCATAGCTAAATAGTTCGAATATTTTTAGCAGTTGAGAACTGTACTTTTATATATATTTCAACAGGTAAATTACACTTACCTCCCTGAGCTTTCTGAGAATTGTAGGTGTGGTGAAGTGGTTTGGAAATACTCCAGGATCCAGTCAGACGTCCTTGATCCTTTGATTGCTACCTGAAAAAGAGATGAACACTTCGGTCGGGGGTGCTGGAATTAGCACTCCGACGGACAAGTTAGTATTCTTTCAAGTTTACTTCTATGTCAAGTTATTTCGTCTATTCTCACATACATTTTTTTGGTTGACGTTCCTCTTTTTATACTACATCTGGGCCCAAGGGTTAGGCCCACTCTTAATCTCACACGTGGTTGTTTACTCGACCTTCCAGTTGTGTGTTGGTTCCTACTCAGCTCCTTATATGGCCGATTCATATATTCGGCTTCATGAGCCCCTGGTTAGGGCCGAATTGTCCTTGGCCTAATGTAGATCAAATTTCTTGCCCATCCTCAATTAATTTTTTCGGTTTCCACAATTGCCCCTGAACATCCGACTAACTCCAATTAGTCGGCATGTTCGATTTTATGTATGGGAAGTCAAAAATACGGTGCTCGCACTGCTTCCGATACTGAAGCGTCAGAACGATCACGGTTTAGAAATCATTATAACTTTCCACCCCTTCGTACACGTTGCTCATTTAATGCGATATGAAACCGTGCTGTCCCTTCGAATATTTTTTGAATATGCAAGGCTCTTTGGTTGTTCCACAACATCTCTCATTCACTTCACGACCTTTGCGATTTCCATCTGCTCCCTATTGTCGTTCCTTCTGTAACCTGTAAGTTCTTCTCTTCTTTGCATTTCTTCCTCATTCCAGCTTCCATTTTCTTGTTTATTTTTAGTTTAGCATATTTTCTATTCCGATTCAAATGGCGAAACATTTGAAAGCTTTTCTTTCTGCGAATCGTGTTTCCGTCTTTCGATGCCATTTTTAGATTCCAGATGACCTCCATCTATCACTTGTGGCGGACAGCGTAGTTGACATGGAGAGGACTGATGCGACTACGATCATTTTTCCCCTCTTGTCAATTGCTGAGGGCGGAGTCCGTTTCTCCCTTCACCCGTTTTTGAGAGCCGTCCTTCACTATTGGGGTCTACTCTCTTCACAGCCAAAAGTAAACTTTTACCGAATCATAATGGGCATAGTAGAATTAAATTGTCGACTTAGGATTAATCTAAGAATCCCTGCTATTCGACATTGTTATACCTTGGCGAAATCTTCTGGTCGGCAGGGACGCTACTTTCTCAGGGCCAAGGATACTGATCACCATTTGATGACTATGCTTGCCAGCTCTGGTAAGCGTGTTGATGACGTCATGGTCGTTATCCGAGGCAACTGGGAATTCAGCGAGAGCGAAGATCGCCTAGATCCTGTGCCTAGACAAAAAGATGAACCAGGTGGTCGTACAGTCCCATTTCTTTGCACATTTCTTATACGTTTATTTGGCTTAGATTCCATGTACTTATCGTTTCATTTGTACAGGTAACGATTTGAAGAAAGTACTTATTTCGGCCGACGACACTGTGCTTGAGCAAGTTAAAACCGCGCTCCAATTCTTTGGCCGTCTAAACCTCCAAAAGCAAGAGTGGGCCACCCATGTGCTATTGCAATACGAACCAACGTACACTACTTTTTCAGCTGTAGATCACATTCCATTCTAAGGGGTGAACAGCAGCTTACGGCACTCATTTTTCCAAACTTCAAGAGTCTTAGGGACATTGGTCTTAAAGGTTCAGATTTAGAGCCATGTGGTAAAGTCGGCGATCAGGTTGTTAAATAGACGAACCAGTCCAACTTGGACAGTTTTGAGGGTCATTTAGGGGAGGAAGTTGACGCGGCTCTTTATTTGGCTTTTGAGGAAGTCAGTTTCAACTAAGGGTGCAGCTCGGGCGGGTTTGGTCGGGTTGGGGGTTTGCCCAAGCCCAGCTCGAATTGTATTTGGCAGTGCCTAAGCTCGCCCAAGCCCGACCATCAACCCGAGCATTGCTGCCCAAGCCCAAACCAAGCTTTGTATTTTGAACTCGGGTTAGCTCGAATTGCCTGAATTGTCCGAAATTCACAAGTCTAGAAACCTGTAGATAGACCAAATGAAACTGAAAGGTGGCGGCTGCTATTTCCTGCCCTAGAGGATCCGCGACTTATGGAACAATCTTCTCAGATTCTGCATCTAGTGCACTTGTTGTTTCATCTAGGAGTAGAATTCGTGGGTCTTTTAGTATTGCTTTGGCTATGGCAACTCTCTGCTTCTGTCCACCAAACAATTGAGTCCCATGCTCACCTACCATGGTGTCCAGTCCCTAAATCCAATATTTAAAATACAAAGGTAAAATAAAGAATTAACAAGTTTATGAAAAAAAATACAAAGACTAACCAAAAAATAAATAAATAAATAAAAATTAAGAATAACTATTTTATTTAATTTATATATATTATATAATTTATATAATATATTAAATTCAATTCGGGTTCGGGTTGGCCATTGATTCTGCCCAAGCCCGGCCCGAATTACAATTCGGGCATCAAAAATCTGCCTAGGCCCGTCCAGATTACAAGATATAGTTGCCCAAGCCCTAAAAAAACTCGAGCTGGGCTCGGGTTGCTCTGGTTGAGCCCGCCCAAGTTGCACCCCTAGCTTCAACCTCCTATCCACTTTAAGCTAAGTTGACACATCGTTAGAAGACGATATTTTCACCGACCTAGGAGATCTTCCTGACATAGATCCTGAAAACATGGCTGGGGAATCACTTGCACAAATGGCCAGAAGAAAAAATGTCGAAAAGATGGCATCCCAAAAGAGGGCCGAAGCAGCCAGATTTGAACCCCTACCACCTACTCCTGTTGAGGTTAAAACTTCTCTATCTGCTCCTGTTGAGGAAATGGAGCAAATTGTGGTGGCTGAATCGGTCATTGAACAATTGGACGACCTGGTGGCCGAACAGAGGGGGGAAAAACGACCCGCCGAGATCGAGGTCGGCTCTTCTAAAGACTTAACCGATAAACAACCATGCATAGAAGAGTTACAAGACTTAGCGATGCCGTTTATTATCCAACCTAGAATAAAGAACGCGTCGGTTTCTGCTGATGCGTCGGTTTTGAAGGACCCCACCATGGCCCTAAGCGTGGCCTCGTCGATTTTCTTGCTAATGGACAAGGCTGCGTTCCGAGCAGAACCAGACATGGTGTCGATAGCATTAGCTGCTCAGTCGGCAATATTGGTACGTAATTGACACTTGAAATATTTTGTCTCTTTTTTTATGTCGACTAACTTACCCATGTTTTGTTTCAGGGGACGGGCATAATTACAGAAATCGGTCGCCGTCACTATGACGTCGTCAAGCAAATCGACTTACTTAAAGCCAAGATCGAAATCGAAAAGGGCAAGGCTAAAGAGGCGTTGGCCAAATTGGCAGTGGCATCTCTTAGAGCTGAATCTGAAACGAGGAAAGCGGAGGAAGAGCGAGCGAGGGCCAATGCTGAGGAAGAGAAAGCCAAACGCTCCGATCTATTTAGGATGGCCGCTGAGGAGAGGGCGAACACGAGTGACGATGCGCTCAAGTTGGCCAAGGAGGCGATTGCGAATTTAGAGGCTGATTTGGAAGAATCGAAGAAGACGAAAGAGATTGCTGACTCCGAGATTTCTAAGGCGTTCGATGTCGGAGAGAACGCGGCCTTGGAAAAGTATGTGGAGTAAGTACCCAAGTTTGAAAATCGGGGCTTCAAACACGGCTGGCTTAAAGCCCTTGCGGCCGCTAATGTGACATTGGAGCAGCCAATTCCATACGAGCAGCTAGAGGTTGAGCCGTTGGAGTTTGACCCTGAAGAATAAGTAGTGTTAATGTAATTTTGCTTTATGTTTGGTATTTTCTATATGTAGTTTTTGTAGATTTTTGCTTATTTTGTTTAGAAGTCATTTATAGGGCAGTTTTCATGTGTAAAATGACAATTGTTTGTACTCAATTTATTAATGAAAATCACTTTTTTGTCTCTCTTTTGCATGTGCTAATTAATAGCTAAGTAGGACAATGCAACGCAATTTGGTGATAAATAATTTAAATTAATGTCCAAGACAATGTAAGACAATGTAGCACAATTCGGCGTTAAATTAATGGCTAACCCATGCAACATTTGGCTATAACATAATCTGCCGAGTACAATCGTACATTTGCCATTGCCCCAGTTAGATAAGTCGTTCTAGAGCCGAATAGAACATACGGCTTTCAGCGTGACAACATAATCTGCTGAATAAAATATACGGTTCAATGCTGAACTTGTCTGGTGTCACGACCCAAACCCGCCCCTATGGGTTTAGCATCGCAACCGGCCAGTAATCCGTGATTACCGAAGGCCTGCTTAACAGTAAAGGCAGTAATACAGAGTAAAGGGGCTGGCGGAAGCCAAAACAGTAAATTAAAGATGTCCAATAAGCTGTGACAATCTGTATGCAAAAGGCTTTTTATAAACATGCCACATTGATAACCAAAACATATGTACATGCATTATATGCACAAACATCCATGCCAGGGACCAAATCCCTAACTATAACTGTACGGTCAAGACTTAACCATTTATTACAGAATAGAGGCAAAAGGGGGAATCTAAAACACCCTAAAACAGCCTTGGCTTGAACGGACTCGGAACCTCAAGGTGAGACACGGTGGTTGGCTTGACAAAACAAGAGCTTAACTTGACACTCCTAGCTTCGGTCCGGAGCCTGGACACCTACATTTAAATATAAACAGTGAGCTAAAGCCCAGTGAATAACATATGCGTAAAGGGGTTAAGAATGAATGTCCTTTCAGTAATTAAAACAGTTAATTGCATTAGTAAATCAGTCATTTAGAACCATAATAGTCATATGTGGTACATCCATTAGCAAAACGGTACAGTAGGTCTTAACAGACCGAACAGTCAGTTGATGGCCATCATAACAGTAAACAGTAGTGGTTCCAAACATGGGAACCGACAGAGATCTCTGTGACAGTAGTAGTAACAGTACAGTAACAGTAAATTGCTATGGATGCCACGAATACAGTTTTCAAATAAGACAAACATTCATTCATTAAACAATAACGTTTCAGTAAGCAGAACAGTTGATCATTCAGAAAATAATCATAATTGAACATATCTTTACAACATTGTTACTCACAGAGCACTGGGCTATAGACAAGCTAACGAGCGTCCTTGGATGCCAACCCTACAGTTGCAGAACGAACACACACTCGGGATTAATAACTTAGCCCCTAACTATACTGGTGTGGTTCTATAACATTATCCTCATTAAGATGCCTTAAACATGGCCTAGGAATGCCTAGGATGGAATGAGGATGCAAAGATGCACTTTAAAACACTTTTCAAATTTTTGCTAAAACAGGGGTCTCGCTTGAGCTTGGCTTTCTACGCTTGAGCGAGCGTGCCAAAACAGAGGGGTCGTTCAAGCGTGGACTTCCTCGCTCGAGCGGTCTGTAAAAATGCAAAAAGTGCTGGATGTTGAAAATCTCTGCTCGACGCTCGCTCGAGCGTGAGACACAGTCCTCGCTCGAGCGTAGGTTTCTTCGCTCGAGCGTGCGTCTGCGTGCACCAAAAATCTGAGAGCTTGCAATCTACGCACGAGCCAGCATTCCTTCGCTCGAGCGGAGCTCTGAACAAAAGATGGTCGCTCGAGCGTGGAATCCTTCGCTCGAGCGTGGAAGCGAAAATTTAGAATTTCCAGATTTGCCTCCCAAGCTCAAACCAAGCATTCAACACATGAAACTCAACCTTTTGGGCCCATTTTCTGGAAAACACTTGAAAACTCATATTATAACATGTTTTGAAGATCAATTTTGTAAAATCAAGCCCAAAGGTGAGACAATTGCACACAATTTCAAAGGAACTTTCATGAATCATGTAAAAACATAACATGCATGAGTCTCTAAGAACTCCAATGCTCCAAAACATAACCAATGCAAGTTTGAACTCAAAATCATGGTGAATTCATAGACTACAACCAAAATGTGAACTTGCATGTAAGAATTTTTCATGAAAACACCCTCAAAATACAAGAACATGTACATGCATGCATGAATTAGCTCACAATTCAACTCTTCAATTTAATTCTTGACTTTAAACTCCAAATTTCCATGAACTAGGCATGAAACAACTTAAGTTCACAAGTAAGAAGATGAATTCCTACCTTAGGTCTTGAATTCTAGGTATGGAAGCTCAAATTTGCAAAACCTCTTCAATTCCTCTAAGTTCAAGCAAAATCCTTCTTGATGAACTCAATTTCTCTCACTCTTCCTTTCTCACTCGGTTTGGTCTAGAGAATGAGCAAAATGATGCATCAAATATGAATAAGACATAATGATGGTGGGTTTTTGAGTCAATCCACTCAATGGCAAAAAGGTAATAAACCTTGGTTCAATTAATTTAACAATAATACTAATTTAATCATTCCAAATTGAATTCTAATTAAACCTACCATAAAATCACATAAATCATAATTAGCATAAAATACTAATCAATTTCTGATTCGGTCGCCGATAAGACCTTCAATTCGCAGTTCGAAATTAAAACATGAACAGATTCATTCAGAAATCAAACAGATAGAAATGCATTCAAAACAATACACTCATACAATCGATTCAGGATATCATTCTTGTCAGTTACTTATCATGCTTAATCATAGATTAGCATTAATCAGAGGTGAGGGTTGTCACATCTGGCCAAGTGGGGTAATGTATTGTAATTCGTTTATAATATCAAATGTCGAGTATAATGGTGTATTTGCCTTTGCCCCATTTGGACATGTCGTTCCCAAGCCGAATAACATATGGCTTGTGCCAATTTGGACATCATTCTAGAGCCGAATAAAACATACGACTTGCAATGTGTAACATTATCTGTTGAATAAAATATACAGCTCAATGCTAAACTCGTCTGACCGAGTGGGGTAATGTATTGTAATTCGGCTATAACATTAGATGCCGAGTAGAATGGTATATTTGCCCTTGCCCTATTTGGACATGTCGTTCCAAAGCCGAATAAAACATACGGCTTGTGCCAATTTGGACATGTTTCAAACCCTACTACAGACGTGGGATTAGCTGTGGATTTATCTGAAATGTTGCATTTGTAATTAATGAACGAGGTGTCTAGTATTTAAGAGGTCCCAAGCGTTGTGGAACAGATTGGCATAGACGACGAAAAGGGCAGTCGATAATTTGAGGACTAGCAGAAACTTGGGTATCGACGGTAGTCGTGAGTTGGGCCGTAGATGTCTCAGAGATTATTCTTCAATAGTAAAGGAGAATGAAGAAGTTTAGCTGAGTTGGACGCTGAAATGCATCGCGCTGTTGGAAGCGGAGCTCAAAGAACAGGGAACGTGACAACAGAGGGGAGAGAGAGACGTTGGTTGCCCAGACATCGGAGCAGGTTCCCCAGAAGAGGTGAAGTAGTGAAGTCCCCTAGGGAAGGATCATACCGCTGGTCATACCGCTGCGCAAAGTGAGCCGAGCAGACCTTCGCGCGCGTTGAGCTTTTCGGTCTTTATTGGGAACAAACCAATGACCGAAGCGGACTCAATAGTCCGTGAACCCAATGTGGCGATGAAATTCGTGCGACAGATATTCCCGCAAGAAGTGTAGCAATCGCTCATCGACCGTGGTGATTACGAAATTTTCAGGGAAGGTATACATGGGTCGATTTAAGGACTTTACAGCGCATATGAAATCGGCATGTGCCTGTGCGTGGCGAAAAGAGAGCTCGAGCAAAAGAAGGGGTGCATTTGAGATTTGGAGTGCTGTGTGGAAAACGCCGAGAATGAGCTAAGAAAGGCCAAGGCGGCTGAGACGCAGTCGGCATGTGCCGCAAACCCGGTTGTCACGAACAGAGTTAACCAACACCTGCTAGATCATGCTATGGCCAATAAAGAGACGACAAACATGTTTGCCAAAGAAGCTATAGGGACTCGGGCCTATGAAGAAGGCTTTTTTGATGGCCGAAAAATTGGCATTGAAAAGACTAAAGAAAAATTGGCAGAAGATGTCTGTCGATGCAAGAACCGCGACTTCAAGCATGGTTGGGTTAAGGCCTTACGAGCCGCGGGCATCGATTCAGCGTCACAACTATTTCAAAATTACAAGTTTCCCTTCGAAGCTTACGACGCCGAAAAAACCAATGACGAATACGATGCCGTGCCGGAAAAGACTTAGATATTAAGAAACATATTATTTGTACTTTTGAATTTGTCCAATGCTATGTATTTGTACCTCTTTGGTGAAATAAATAAATATTTGTTACACTGCTTTGTTTAATATTTGTATCAATTCGTGTGATAATTGCATATTTGTAGGTCCTATGCAGTTGTATTGCCAAATGCTCAGCCATTTGTGATCATGTAGTGAGACCGCTTCAAATTCGAAGGCTTATTCAGCCCAAACGTGATATCCACGAAGGCGCTCCGAATTCAGAGTCTTTATGTTAGCCAATCATGATATCCATGAAGGGCGCTTCGAATTCGAAGGACTATTCAGCCCAAACGTGATATCCACGAAGGGCGCTTCGAATTCGGAGTCTTTGTGTTGGCCAATCGTAACATCCATGAAGGGCGCTCTGAATTCGAAATCTTATTCTGCCCAAACGTGATATCCACGAAAGCGCTCTGAATTCAGAGTCTTTATGTTGGCCAATCGTGATATCCACGAAGGGCGCTCCGAATTCGGAGGATTATTCGGCCCAAACGTGATATACACGAAGGCGCTCCGAATTCGGAGTCTTTATGTTGGCCAATCGTGATATCCACGAAGGGCGCTCCAAATTCGGAATCTTTGTGTTGGCCAATCATGACATCCACGAAGGACGCTCCGAATTTAGAGGATTATTCGGCCTAAACGTGATATCCACGAAGACGCTCCGAATTCGGAGTCTTTATGTTGGCCAATCGTGATATCCACGAAGGGCGCTCCGAAATTCAGAGTCTTTGTGTTGGCCAATCATGACATCCAAGAAAGGCGCTCTGAATTCGGAATCTTTGTGTTGGCCAATCATGATATCCGCGAAGGGTGCTCCGAATTTAGAGGATTATTCGGCCCAAACGTGATATCCACGAAGGCGCTCCGAATTTGGAGTCTTTATGTTGGCCAATTGTGATATCCACGAAGGGTGTTCCGAATTCGGAGGATTATTCGGCCCAAACGTGATATCCACGAAGGGCGCTTTGAATTCTGAGTCTTTGTGTTAATCAATCGTGACATCCACGAAGGGTACTCCGAATTCGGAGTCTTTGTGTTGGCCAATCGTGATATCTACGAAGGGCGCTCCGAATTCAGAGGCTTATTCGGCCCAAACGTGATATCCACGAAGGCGCTCCAAATTCGGAGTCTTTGTGTTGGCCAATCATGACATCCACGAAGGGCGTTCTGAATTCGGAGGCTTATTCAGCCCAAACGTGATATTTACGAAGGACGCTCCGAATTCGGAGACTTTTTCATTATTCTACCATATTAATGAGACGATGACAAAAAGGGGAATGCATTGCGGAATTTGTAGACAAGTACATGTTAGCATATCAACAAAAATTGAAACAAACTAGCACACCGTATAGGTTGGCTTAATGATAAAATTTACGCAAATGTGTGGAATTCCAGGGTCGTGGTAAACTTCTGCCAACCATGTCTGAAAGCCGGTACGCCCTTGTTCTAGCAATTGAATCAATCTGATAAGGGTCGTCCCAGTTAGGGCCTAATTTACCGTTTGCCGGTTTCTTAGTAGTAGGAAGCACTTTCTTGAGGACCAGTTCTCCAGGTGTATAACGTCGCAGCTGTACGCGCTGGTTATATACTTGGCGAGCTGTTGTTGATACCGCGCCATGCACGCAAGAGCACGATCTCGACATTCTTCAATCATAGTTAGATCTAGGCCAATAACATGTCATTACGGCTTATGTCAAAAACCTTGGATTTCAACGTGGGTAGGTCGATCTCAAGAGGGATAATTGCTTGTGTTCCAAAACATAAAGCGAACAACGTTTCCCCAGTAGATTGTCTTGGAGTAGTACGATGGGCCCACAACACACTTGGCAATTCTTCGACCCACTTGCCTTTGGCTTTTTCTAGCCGTTTCTTGATGCCATCCAAGATCACTTTATTGGAAGCCTCCACCTGACCGTTGCTTTGTGGGTATGCGGCGAGGAAAAATAGGGCCGGATACCATATGTGTTGCATAATTCCCGATAGACGCCACAATCGAATTGGGTGCCATTGTCAAAGATAAGTGCTCTCGGTATGTCGAATCGTGTTATGATGTTTTTCCATACAAAACGTTTAGCATCAATATCTCGAATATGTGTTAGTGCCTCTACTTCGACCCACTTTGTGAAATAATCTATCACAACGATTAGGAATCGCTTGTTCCCTGGAGCCCATGGTAATGGCCGACGATATCAAGTCCCCATTGATTGAACGGCCAAGGACTAGTAATGGAGTTTAGTTCTTCGGCAGACAAATGAGTTAAAGGCGAAAACTTTTGGCATTGTTCGCACTTCTTTACGTAGTTTTCAGCATCTGTTCGCATGGTTAGCCAATAATACCCTTGTGTTACGGCTCGGTGGGCTAATGAGCGTCCTCCAGAGTAGGCGCCACAGCTACTTTCATGTATTTTGGCCAAGAGTTCCTCAACTTTATCTAGGTGAACACATTACAAGTATGGCCCAGAGAAAGATTTTTTGTAAAGCTTTCCCTACGGATCTAGGTAGTATTGCAAGGCTTTATTTCGCAATTTGTGAGCTTCTTTCTTATCCATTGGGAGCTGTTCTGAGGAAAGGAATGTAGTGATGGGGTCCATCCAACTAGGTCCTGGTTCAATGATGTTAACCTGAACTAGTTTAGAAGAGGTGATGCTCGGCTCTGGGATGAACCCTACTTCGATTGTTCGTTTGACTTTTGAGTTAATGGCGGAGGCTAGGCAAGCAAGGGCATCCACATGTGTGTTCTGATCCGGGGTTATTTGATTCAATTCGTGGTGGTCAAATTTCATGAGCAAGGAATTCACCGTTTTCATGTAGGTGTCATGCGGTCATTTTTAGTTGTATACTCCCCTTTTAGCTGATTGATGACTAATTTCGAATCATAGAAACAAGCAATCGCCGTGCACCAAGGTGAAGTGCGTTACGAAGGCCGGTTAGCAATGCTTCATATTTGACCTCATTATTTGATGCATCAAAGCCCAGTTTGACCGCTTGCTTGATTATTGCCCCTTCGGGGGTCATGATTACTACGCCTGCCCCGCTGCCATGTTGGTTGGATGATTTGTCACAGTACAGCTGCCAAATGTCTCCAACATATATTTGCCAGTCGGATTTAGGTTGCATCTGATCGGACTTAAGGTCGGCATGGCATCCCGTGAACTCGGCTACAAAGTCAGCATGTACTTGCCCTTTGATGGCAATTCTAGGCAAAAACTGGATATCATATTGGCTGAGTTCCAAAGCCCACTTGGAGACCCGCCTTGATGCTTTCACGTTGCGAAGCGCTGATCGGAGGGGATAGTCCGTTAATACCCTTATAGTGTGAGCTTGAAAATAGTGCATCAATTTCCTTGCAGCCACCACGAGAGCAAGGATGAGCTTTTCTAGTGGTAGATATCGCGTTTTGGTGTCGACCATGGCCTTACTTACATAATAAATTGGTCGCTGTTCCCCGAGTTCTTCTTTTAGTAGTACGACGCTGACCACCCGGTCCAATACTGCCAGATATAAGATAAGCGGATCACCTGCCGATGGAGTTACAAAGAGTGGCATTGATTGGAGATAAGTTTTCAAGCTGTCTAGTGCGACCTAGCACTCGGGAGTCCATTCAAATGCTTTGTCCTACCGAAGTGTATAAAAAAATTGTCGGTAACAATCTGAGGAATGGATGATAAACCTATTCAGGGCGGCGGCCATCCCCATCAACTTCTGAACTTCTTTGACCGACCGAGAGGAGCCAAGTTCTAGAATTGCTGTGATCTGCCTTGGGTTGGCCTTTATTCCTTGATAGTTGACAATATAGCCGAGAAATTTGTCGGATCCGATGCCGAATGCGCATTTTGAGGCGTTCAGTTTCATCTTGTACTTTCGGAGAATGCCGAAGGTCTCTGATAAATCAGCTAGATGGGCGTGCTTTTCCTTGGACTTCATCACCATGTCATCGATGTATATTCCATGGTGCGGTCGAGTTGGTCTTGAACATAATGGTAACCAGTCTCTGGTAGTTGCCCCCGCATTCTTCAGTCCAAAGGGCATGACCTTGTAGCAATAGGTTCCCCTTGGGGTGAGGAATGCGGTCTTTTCTTGATCCTCCGGATGCATGGCAATTTGGTGATAACCCCTGTAGGCATCCAAGAAGCTCATGCGCTGATAATGCGCCGTTGCGTCCACAAGTTGGTCAATTCTGGGAAGAGGAAAACAATCCTTTGGACAGGCCTTGTTCAAATCCGTGAAATCGACGCAAAAGCGCCAAGATCCATTTTTCTTCTTTATAACCACGGTATTGGACAGCCATGTGGGATAAGTGACTTCACGAATTGCCCCGGCATCAAGCAATCTGTCAACTTCATCAACAACGGTTGATGCATGCTTTGCGGCTGACCACCGACTTTTCTGAATGATTGGTTTGACTTTTGGATCAACGTTTAAACGATGTTGAGCCATGACTGGATCCACCCCTAGCATCTCGTACGGTGTCCATGCAAATATGTTAAGGTTGCTGAGTAAGAAGGATACCAGCTTGCGTCTATCAACTTCGCTCAAGGAGGTACTGATCATGAAGAATTTGTCAGGACTCTCATTGATTTCGATTCGATCAAGGTCTTCAGTTGCCTTTTCACTGGGGATTTTCCCAATTTCCTCGAGGCTCTCTCGATCCAATACTTCAATCTAGTTTATTTCTAGTTCCTTTAGCCTCTTTGTAGCAGCAATAAGATAGCATGCTGTAGACACCCCATTTTGACTGGCCCTAAGACTTGGACACTTTCTTTTGACCACCTGTTGATAAAAATTGGAATATGTCATTTTATAAATTTCTCAGCCGAAAAATCAAATTGAAGCATTAATCCCAAACCTCACCTATTTTGGTCAAATTATTTTATATCACTAATATTTTATCAATTTGTAGTGTTTTATAATTTTTATCTAATTTTATGTGTGTGTACACATTTTTAGGTGTTTTTTTTATATAAAATAATAAAAAACAAACAAAAAAATAAAAAATGAAAAAGAAAATAAAGAAAAGAAAAAGAGAGGGTCAGATGAGGATAATGAGTTTTGGGATGGAAAAGGATTTTGTTTTTGCTGGATTCAAAGGGGAACAGAGTGGACATTGTGATGATAAGTTTTGAGTGGAAAATAATTCGGTGGAGTGGGGCTCAATTTGGTGAAGTGGGTTTGAAAAGTGGTGGAGGAGTTTGAAAATAAAACATACACATGTCTCTCAACTTTCGGTGGGGGAGGGCCACAAAAACACACACATGTCCGACAAAGAGAGAAAAAAAGAAGAGCAGACTCCATGTGCTCTCTTTCTTTTTAGTGAATAAACAATACACATATGCACTTTCTCTCCAATTTGGGGTCTCTTTCATCTTTTTGATTTCACAGAAGACTGGATCAATAAAAAATTTTCATCAACACTTTCTCAGGGAGAGAGACAGACTTTTGGGGTAGAGGAGATAGACACAGCAGCATTTTTTCCTTTGGAGCTTCGGCACACACCAAACCCATCTCTCTCTTCTCTCTCTCGGCTTGGGGGGAGGAGGAAGAGGAGAAAAAGGATTTGAGCAATACAATTTTCAGAGAGAGAAAGGGAAAGGTGAGAGAGAGGGAGAGGCCACACACTCACGGCATACACACACCATACACCATTCACACACAACACTGATACACAATTCACTCTCCTATCATACACACACACACCACCAACTTCATCTTCTCACACACGGCAGACCCATGCATACGGGCACACACCCAGCACACACACACCATTGACACAGACCACACACTCACACAACGCATGCACACAGCACACACACAGACCATACACACACAAGACACAACACACAGAGCTACACACGATAGACACTGCTACACACACGGCACACACACATGCATACATATTGATACACATTCACACACCCAAGAGGGACACCCAGCAGATGCATACACACTGAACACATACACACACAAGCTCCACCTCCCTCCCTCTCGGCACCGAGCCACCACCACCGCTCCTCCGTCACTGCCGACCAACACCACCTCTGGTTCCTGGACTTCACTCACAGAAGAAACTCTCACTAACACAAAGACAAAAACACAACACACAAGCTCTCTCTCTCATGGGTTTAGAGAAAGAAAAGGTGGTGAGATGAGAGGAGATGGGTGTGTTTTCTGGAAGAGGATAAAAATTGTTTGAGAGAGGGAGAAAGAAGCAGAGCGGCCACGGAGTGTAAAACAAAACAAATGGTGTCTTTGCTGTGAGCTCAAGTTATGGAGATGGACAGCGAGTGTGAGAGTGTGTATGTGGCTCATGTTGCACCGACGAGGTTCTAACTTCGGCGCCGTTGCTACAGTGTATGTGAGGAAGGAAATTCAACTTTTTGGTCTTGGGCCAATTCTGCTATGGTCTTACATATGCTTAGTAGATCAAAGTGAACATACCCTTTGGGCTTGTAAGTTGAGTTGTTTTGGGCTGGCCCTCCATTGAAGATGAGTACGTGGGCTGGATTGGATTGAAGACACACGGATTTTTGATAATTGATGAGTGGTCGGGGGTTTTAAAACTTTTATTTTGATTTTGAGTGTTTTGTGAGATTTTATTTTATTTTATTATTATTCTCTCCTCTCTCCCTCATTTGGATTTGTAATATTAAAGTGTTGTAATAATCCCTTACCCCGCTTCTTTCTATCACATTCTTTAATCGCTTTCTCTAACTGTACATATGTATATATATCTGACATACCATGTATATCCATACTTTGCATCCATGTTTCATGCATCTTGATCCGGCTAAATTTGCATCTTTGTGATTTAACTGATATTATATGATTTTTGTGCGCTATCGCATATTTTGAGGTGATTCACACGCCATATTCTAGAAGCGGGACCTTTAGAAGCATTCTTGTGTATGTATTGCATTAGAATTTTGTATATAAGATCATGCATATTTTTCTAATTTTGTTTTGTAGCTGTTCGAGAGACGTCGATATCTCTGTGAGTTTTTATGCTTTAGCATCCTATTTGTGTGTGTTTTTCTTACTATGTGTTAGCATTCTACCATGAGGCTAATTGTTTAAATGATAAACTGTTTGAATGCCTGTGGATGAGGACTTGTTGCCTGAATTGGAATGATTCAACGACTGTACGTTTTAAGCCCACTTTGTAGTGGCAAATTCATAAACTTTAAGCCCACTTTATCAAGTGGCAAATTCAAACCCTTTTCGACAAACAAACATGAAATTGAATTGTTCCAAATTGAGCAAACTAGTCTATACCTTGTATGCTTCACATAGTAAATTTTAGGATTTACTAAAATAATCAGAACATAAACATATAAAGAAAATAAAATTCATATTATGGTTTAGTAGAGGCCGATCTTTTGATCGGGTGAGCGAGGGTGCTCATTATTGACCTTCCCCTCTCATACCTAAGGTTCCGAGCCAAGCATCCTTGGTTATGACGAACAGTGGCCTTGGCACTGAGTCATGGGTTTCCTAATTTTCCAAAATATTAGGTGGCGACTCTGAGATCTGATGACGCAGTCCATTTTTGACAAAATTGCAATAAAATGGATTTTCACTAAAAGTTGCCAAATCTGGACTCTCATCTATGTTTCACATTGCACTCGTGAGACTAGATCAAAGAGATCTCGGGAGTCCAAACTGTTTAACGCGCGTGGGTAACCCCCGGGCATGTTATACATACCTGTGCCAATTTTTGAGAACCCTGAATTTGCTCGATGCCATACTCAGTTGGAAAGCGGAGTAGTTGATGGTAGGTGCTCGGCACAGCCTGCATGGTATGCAACCAAGTTCTTCCTATGATGAGATTGTACGGTGACGGGAGTTTGACGACCATAAATTCTACGTCTACTGATCTAGTACCCGCCCGTACTGGTAGTGTGATCTTACCCAAGGAATACTCAGGGTTGGCGTTGAAGCCGAACAATGAATAATCGGCCAGCAACAAATCCGAATCAGTAAAGCCGAGTTTAGCAAACATCTTGTAATACATTATTTTCGAGGTGCTTCCTTGATCGATAAGGACGCGCTCAACTGTGAATCTGTTCATGCATAGCTCGACGACGAGGAGATCGACATGGGGAAAAGTTACTCCATCTAAGTCGGTGTCATCGAAGCTAATCCTTTCAGTTTCATGGGGTCGTTTGGCTAGTGTGATTGGCTTGGATAGGCTAGGTTGCAACTGAATTGTATGTACCTCGGCTAACGACAGTAGGCTGTATATCATGTGAAATACACTAAGTGGAGGTGAATCTGGCCGTAAGGCTACCGTGTTCGATGGATTCTTCTTTCGGATGTATTGCGCCAGCCGGCCATCTTGTACCAATTCCTCCAAATGGTCCTTCAATGTGTAATAGCTGTCAGTATCGTGGCTATGGTCTTTGTGATATTCACACCACTTATCCCTTCTCCTTGTATTAGGAGGCCCCATCATTTTGGATGGCTATTTAAAGAACGAAAGATGTTGGATTTTGGACAAGATCTTACTGATCGGCTTTACCAATTCCGTATGCTTCTTGTTTGAACGTCTTGTGCGCCTGTTATCCACTTGATATTGTTCGTTTGATCGATGTGAACACAGATCGCTTGAACGACGAGAATCATGGCCTTTTGTCTCGTTTAGCCCGAGTTTGAGGTTCGGGGCTCCTTGATGGCATGGCGCTTATCGGCTGAACGAGAACAGATGGAGCCGACTTTACAACTTTCTGTCCAGCCTTGACCCGTAGGGCATCGTCTTCCACCTTGCAATATTCTTTAACTTTCTTCATTAGCGTCCAAACTGTTTTGGGAGGCCATCTGATCAACGAACTGCGGAGAAGACTATCATGATGTAATCTCATTTTAAAGGCGGTAATGGCCATGGAATCATTGCAGACATCATCCACCAAGTTGAAACATTCCCAATAGCGAGCCGAATATTCACGGAGGGTCTCTTCTGGATTAATTTGCATTGCCCAGAGAGAGTCGGCTTGCTTTGGCTGAACTTCGTTGGTGATGAATCTTGCCCTGAAGGATTTTCGGAGTTGATGAAAGCTTTTTATTGACACTAGCTCCAATTTATAGTACCATCTAACGGCCAATGGTCCCAGGCTACTTGGAAACATTCGACACATAAGGGCTTCATCATCAGCATGCAACGTCATCACTTGTTTATAATGACGAATATGGTAAATGGGATTTGATTTTCCATCATATCAGGTGAACGTCAATGCTTTGAACTTTTTAGGCAGCACAACCCTTATGATGCGTCGTACGAAAGGGTCATGCCTGTCTTCTTCATCCGAATCTTCACTTCCTTTACCTCGCCTGTGCCATACGTACGGATTTCTTTCGGATGAGCTGGATACATCAACTCGTGTCTTCTTCCTGGGTTCCTGGGATGGTGAGTCAAAATCACTGCTGTTATCATGTTTCCAAAATCGATGTCATCGATCATCCTTCTTTCTTGAGGATCAACCTTGGTCACGGCATGTGGCCTGTTAGGATTTGGCTAGCTCTAGGGCCAATTCCTTGCGCAAGCACTTGTTCTCAACCATCATATCTTCTAGACATTGTTCATTTTGCTTTGCTTGATCCATGATTGTCTACATAGTCTTTTGCATAGAAGTTGAGGGTGAGGTCTGAACTACTGAGTCGAAGTTCAGGGCTTGTCGCGCGGTGATATTCTCCGGTCCAAGCATGTTTCTTGGAGTGTTGTCGTTTCTTGGCGTAACATCGTTAACAGCTACCAAAGGATCATCTGTTACACCCGCCATGGATGCACTTGAGTATTCCCACAGACGGCGCCAATTGTGGTGAAGTGGTTTGGAAATACTCCAAGATCCAGTCAGACGTCCTTGATCCTTTGATTGCTACCTGAAAAAGGGATAAACACTCTGGTCGGTGGTGCCGGAACTAGCACTCTGACGGACAAGTTAGTATTCTCTCAAGTTTACTTTTATGTCAAGTTATTTTGTTTATTCCAACATACATCTTTTTGGTTGATGTTCCTCTTTTTATACTACATCTGGGCCCAAGGGTCGGGCCCACTTTTAATCTCGCACATGGTTGCTTACTCGACCTTCCAGTTGTGTGTTGGTTCCTACTCAACTCCTTATATGGCCGATTCGTATATTCAGCTTCATGAGCCCCTAGTCAGGGCCGAATTGTCCTTGGCCTAATGTCGATCAAATTTCTTGCTCTTCCTTAATTAATTTTATTCGGCCTCCACAGCAGGGACCTTCCCTGAGATTTGAACAATTATATTGATCTCCTTTACTTTATCTAACAATATACAAATACCCTCTTTTGTAACTTTTCCCTAGACACCGTTAACTTTTGAAATGAAATGCCAAAAATACCCTCTATTTGCCCTTTTTCTTATCATTTTTCCTCCACCAACCATTAACTATTCTCCCTCCCAATTTGCAGCTACCTTGACCATTGCTCCCTACCTGTAGCTCAATTTCCAAAGTGAAATTAATGTGTTATTTTTTTTAATGTATTTTTATAATACTGTTATACCTTTTTTTATTATTAATTTATCGAAATATTACTCAGTAATTTGGAATACGATATAATCTATTGTGATTGAGTAACATTTTGATTAAAAAATAAATAAAAAATACTACCATAAAAGTACATAACCGCATCGCAATTGTTATAACAAACAATATTTGCTACAAAAATTTATAATATTTATCAAAAAAAGACATAATAAAATGGGTAATACTTATGCAAATTATGATACTTCTGGTGCTTATCACTAATGTCATAACTAAAAAATAATTAATCATAACCAAACATAACATAAGATATAACTAAAGACATTTTCGATCATAATCAAAATAATAATTATAATAGGTAACCAACACTACAATGAGTTATAACCAAATCATCACTAACACCAAAAGAGGTCATAAGCAAAAATTACAAACTTCATAGCTTTGGCATATGATACACACTCCAAAATGGTGTGCATATTATAAAATTTCCCTAATAAAATACATATAATATACACATTTTTCATATTTTTTTTACTATCTTTATATTCTCTCTCTCTCTCTCTCTTGTGGAAAAATTCTAACTGTCTACAAAAGATGAACATACAACTTCTTTCACCAAAAATCATTAGACCCACCACTACAACAAATTACACTTTTGGTGACTAAATTTTTAGTCGCCAAAAGTCATTTGTTAGTCACCAAAGATTTTTGCCGACTAAAATTTTTGTCGCCCGTTTGGTCGTTGACAAATTGTCGACAAAAGAATTGGTGACTAATTTTTTTGTAGTCGCCAATTGGCGACTAAAAATTTAGTCACCCAAAAGAAAATATTTAGTTGCCAAAAAGAAAATATTTTTCATCTTCAGTTTTTTAGCTACCAATTTTCTAGTCGCTAAAAACGTGGCACTCCTTTATGGCTACCAATTTTTTAGTCGCTAAAATCATGGTGCTTGTAGGTTGGTTTTTGTACTCCTTTCGGATACGATTAGCTCTACAGATCAGACTCCCGTGGTCCTAAATCTGATTTCACAAGTGCAATGTAAAATAGATAAACACAAATGAGTCTAAATTCGGCAAATCTTTTGAAAAATCGATTTTGAATCAAAAATGCCAAAAATAGACTGCATTGCCAGATTTCAAAGTCCCTCCCTAAATATTTTTAGAAAATTTAGAAAACCCGTAACTTTTGCCAAATGCCACTTATCCGTCATCACCAAAGTGTCTTGGCTCGGGAACTTAGGTATGACAGAGGAAGGACATGAATTGAGCACCCCACTCACTTGATTAAAGATCGGTCTCTACTAATCATGATGTGATTCTTATTTACATTATATGCTCTTGTTCCAATTATTAGGCTATTCTTACTATGTGATGCACAAAAGTATAGACTAATTTGTAAAAGTTGGAACATTTGATTTTATGTTTATTTTAAAAAGTATTTTGAATATGTACCACTTCAAAAAGTGATCTCATTAATCAAATTATCCCAATTTGAGCAATTAGTCTTCATCCACAGACATTCAAGAGATATATCAGTTAAGCACTTAGCCCCATGGTAATCATGCTTGTCATGGCAACAATCACACGCATGCAATATGCTAAAGCAATAAATACTAACCTAGTACTCCAAGACAAGTAAAAAAAAATGAAATTGTTAGAAAAATGCATGCTCTAATATGCAAGTGCCTAATGCAATACATACAAAAATGCACCTAATAGATTTGGGTTTTAATATGTCATGTGATTCAATCTGATAGTATGCTGTAGCGCATGTATTTAAGGAAGTAATAAACGAAAATGTTGTTAGAATGATGAACCGAACATTATGCATGCAAAAATGGGTATTTTAAGCATGGTAATGATATGAAAAATGCAAGAAATGATGCTACCATTATAAGCGGATAAATAAAAGGGAGAAAGAATGGGGGTTGGAAGACGTACACAATATTACAACTTGCCCTCATACAGGATGGTCTGAATAAATATTCAAATTAAACTAACTAATTACCAAATTAACTAATATTACACTGCCTAAATAAATGAATTAACTACACTAGCCAATTATTACAAATTAGAATTGAACTAACTAATTAATTACAACACACTAATTAATTTAAAATGAGAGTCGATGAAACACGCGCGTAACGGAGAACATCCTCCTGGAAACGCCTCTGTCCTGCTACCTGGTTTGTTCTGTTTTGCAGTCAGAAAATTAAACTGATTTCACCCCAGTCTCTACTCTGTTTTGCAAGAAAAATGCCACTGTTTGCTCAACAAAAGGTGGCCGGCTGGCCAAGGAAAGTGGTCGGTGGGATGGTAGGGTTACCGGCCGGCCACTAATTTTTGGTACTGCCCTGTTACAACAAAATGGAAATAGAGCAAAAACAGAGTGTTTCCAGAGGATGTTTATCCTCTCTGCCACTCTCTATCATGAAATAGATCAAGGGAGGAGTAGACTTGATTCGCAAACCATCGATTGACGCAAACTCGTTGAGTGATGATCTATGAATCAATGGGACAAAGTCTCAATAAATGGAAAGTAAAAACCAATAAAACCTCCTCCCTATCATGGAGTTACCTTAAGGGAGGTGGTAAACATTGATTCTTGAGCCATTATCATCACTAGAGAGTATGAAATGACTCAAGACTCAATAGGTTCAATTAATGTCCGATTGAACCCGACTTGATTTTATTACTCTTGTTACCACTTTAGTCCAATTTTATTGGCCACTTTTAATTACCTTTCCATTCTTTAATCATTTTAGTCCAAAGAGTGATAGTTAAGTCCACTAATGAAGAGAAATGTTAAACAAGAAGTTGTTCTTGGCATGAGAGAGATGTGATGCCCTGGTAATAAACCTTCGAAGAGATTAAACCATTAAGCATGGAAGGTCTCTTTCGCATGCCTTAAACAACCTCAATTGTTTGAAACAGCTCTTAACAAAAATAGAAAGAAAACCAATAAATGAGGGAGGTTGCAGATATGATTATTGCAAGTGTGACTACAAGTATAAAAACTAAGAAATAAAAGCTATCAATTCAAATAGGTTGGTGTCTACGGCCTAAACCACTAAACCTATGAGGACTTACAACAACACAAGCCTAATATTCAAAGCATAAATGAAGTAAACACCCTAAAATAACCCTAAAAATAACAAAACAGTGCTGGGAATATTTTGAAACAAGCTAAAAAATATAAGCCAAAATGAGAGAGAATTAAAGCTAGTAAGCAAACCTAAAGAAGGGTGGCTAACCGCTCCACTTTTTGGACCTCAAAACCACATTTTTAGCCTCTAAAAAACTCTAAAAAACTGTGGTAAAAAGTTGAGAAAGAAATGGGAAACACAAGTGCAAAAGCTTAGAAAACAAGGTTTAAAGAATGGTGGTTAACCCCTCCACCTTTGATAGCTTTAAGCCACAAGTTTCAGCCTATAAAAAAAATGTAAAAGCAATACAAAAACAACAAGAAAAGAGAGAAAAGAAGTAGTGTAGAGATGCTCAAAATTATACCTTTTGAAGAGAGGTAACTCTTTTGTTGACAAACCAACAAGTTCTCACTCTCAAGGGCTGAGATTTGAGCTCAAGAACCTCAGCAAAAAGAGCTAAATTTTTGGTTTAGGAAGTGTAGAGAGAGAGTGTAGGTTGCAAGAGAGAGAGAGAGAGAGAGAGAGTGTGTGTGTGTGTGTGTGTATTTGTGTGTGTGTGTGTGTGTGTGTGTGTTTTACAAGTTTTGGTCCTTTAGGAATTTTTTCTAACTTAATTTCAAAAGGGGTGGTCATCTATGTAGAAAAATAGATGCCTCAGTTGGAAATATCTATATTGAACCAGCTGGTGTAGTGCATGCACATAGGGGGACAGTTGGCAACAAATATTTGTTTTACCGGAACACCTGGCCAGCCGGCCGGCCATATGGGAGACGACCGACCACTAAAATTGGCCTATGGAGACACCTGGCCGACCAATCCACTCTAAATGGCCAAATTTTTTATCAACTAGCCGGCCGGCTTTAGTGGCCGGCCTGCTACTTAAGTGGCCGGCTAGCTACTTGCAAAAAAATCTGTTTTCAAGCCTGATTTCAAACCGGCATATCTCCCTCATCTAGACTCGGTTGTAGGTGATTCTTGAGTCTAAATTGAAGCCCTGGAAGTCTACTTTCCAATGGTGGTGACCACACATCTAAATTCTAAGTATACAAAGAGATATATCTAATTTAGTGAAGGCTGCTCATTTTTTTCTTAACGGTTTGATGCCCAACCTTTCCTAAACTAGTTTTCTTCCCTCTCCTCCTATTTCCTTCAACTCCAAACCTATAAATAAGAAGTTTTTAAATATTTTTCAAAGAGTTCACCTCCCTTCCATTTATGTCCACTTTGCCTTTACTCGGTTTACCGAAAAGTGTAATATTTTAAACGAAATACGAGCCTTGTAATATCGTAGAAGCATTTGAAAAAATATTTTGAAAAAGAGGATTTTAAGGTCTGAAATAGTTTTGGTAAAAATGGGGCGTAAGTTTGGGATTTAGAAACTCAAAAATTGAAGTCTTTTGCTGAAAAACTTGAACAATTGTACAGCATAACTTTTCATCATCGAATGTTCAA